>OX381711.1:81645450-81863307 GCA_947462335.1 Harmothoe impar
GCTGTGACAGAGCTAATAGCTAAGTAAGAATGGAAACCTAAATTATATTCTCAGTTACCAATGTATTCTAAATGCTGTACTTAGTTAGACCAGGATACCAGAACATTATCAATGTGTTTGTTCTGACTGAGCTGTTCAAGATACTGACACAGCATTGTGACACACACTGTGACGTCAGTCTGTACCCTTAGTGTAATGCTCGAACAGTAATTGCCACTGACGCACGATTAGTATCGTGCCTGGGCTATGTCAGAGAGTGGCATTACCTCACAGGATATTTTGGGTAAACTGATGTAGCTGCCTCATGTAATATCCTGATTATGTGGACTTTATAACTGACACATCCCTCCAATATCATCAGAGGCATTAGAGGTATCAGAGAAGGACTATGGTGAATACAGCAGCCAACATCAGCTGGAGGAACAGCATAGGCCACACCTCTCCGGCCCTCACCATACAACAGGAGCAGCTCCCATCCCTAAGAAGGGCCATATCAGCAGTCTGTGGTAAGGGGCTCCCCACTGCCCATACCCACATGAGGCTGGATACCTACACAGGACATTGGACATTAAGTGTTACAGCCCCCACACTGGGAACATTTGGACATTTGATAATGAATGGATGTAAGTGTATTGATTGTATGAACTGGAATTATTGTACAGCTACTTTGGAGATATCAAAGCCATATAATATCAGTCACTGGAGTCCTCATATCTACATATAGACACTTTCTTTGACTCAGTCTCTAAAGACGGGTATAAGAGGACTACCTGACGGTCTGATCTGTTGCTAGGTAGGGCTACATCATGACCTACACATCAACATGCATTGGTGCATCATGCTGATGCTTCAGGATTGTATCACTTCCCTAGCGTCTGCATGATACAAAAATGCAGCCTCAACAAGATACTCACCAGAGGTGTAATTGTATATCATACAACAACCAAGACTAGCATATTAAAAGCACCATGCTGGCCCTAAAGTGTTAAAGACTTAGCACACAGCTCTAGTGTTCCACTTTAATTAACACAATAACACAGGGAGGGCGCGGGAGTGGGAAGGTGGGGGACACAGCGCTAAGACAGATCACCAAGTGTCACTGATTGAGACATTAGTCAGGGGAGCACCGCGGAGATTAACAGAAGGTGATAGGAAAGGGAGGCTTTGAAAAGGGAGGCTTTGTTAAACTATTAGTATCACCATAATCCTGCAGATTCAATATATTCAGAGATTAATGGGGGAGATATGGGGGAGAGAGATGGAGGGGGAGATGGGGGGGAGATGGGAGGAGATAGATGGTGGGGGGTAGATGGGGGTAGATGGGGGGGGGGGAGATGGGAGGAGATAGATGGTGGGGGGTAGATGGGGGTAGATGGGGGGGGGGGAGATCGGAGGGAGAGATGGGGGGGATATGGGGGGGGGAGAGAGATGGGGGGGGGGAGATAGATGGTCGGGGGGGGGAGATGGCGGGGGGAGATGGGGGGGGGGGGCAAAGAGCGAGCAATACTGAGAGGCAAAGAGACAGAGGCAGACAGACAGATGGAGAAATAAACAGAAATACTTAGCAACAAAGACAACAAGTCAACAGGGAGATAGATAGAGATAGACAGTTCTATACACAGACCGCCCAACAGACAGACAGACAGAGCTAGACAGGCAGACAAAATTAATAGGCATAGGAAGACTTGGCGACAGAGCTAGACAGAGAAATAGAGAAACACACAGAGATACATAGAGACTTCACCACACAGTTGCAGCAGCTGAGTGGTTGGCAGCAGGTTACCGAGTGGTTGGCAGCATACTACACTAACACTAATCTACAGCCGTTTACCTTTTTCCTCTCCTCTCGTGTCAGGGTCACCCACAGCCCATACTCCATACTGGTAGTCGGCCTCATGGTGGTCGGGGGGGGGGGGAGGTCAGAGCCCAACAGCTGCTATAACCCTGCACCTCCCCTGGTTTAACCCTCTACAAGGCAACATCCCGGCCCCCGCACTCCCATGTCCTATCTGACACCATCCACGTTACAGAAAACAACATGGAAAAGGGGTCCATTTTTACAGACTCTGTAGTTCTTGTAATTAGAGCATGCCGTCTTAGCCTCCTTGCTAGAACCTCAGGGTAGTTTTGCATAAGTGAATAGTTGATGCTTATGTTGATAGGTGGTGTCCATACATAGCGAAACGGTATGCAGCAAGTATGCATTTGAGGAAATCGTTTCTGGCAAAAAGGGTTATAACAGGGGAAACTGAGAATGATACCTTTAGCATCACACCTGAAACGACATCCTGTTGGTAATCCTTAGCAACATCAGCCTTTGGACCAAAAGATTTCGTTTTAATCTGAAATCTTATGCAAAACTCCCCAGGTGGTGTGAGAGTAAAGGGCAGACAGGACAAGTGTCAGAGTATCTGGTGGTGCTGGTAACACGGGAGGCCTTCTACCTGCCGTGTACCCCTACACACACACACACACACCTATACATGTTTATGCCGGGAACTGGGGACTCAGGATATGTGCTGGCAACTGGGGACCATGCCTTGGGACGGGTTTGGGAGCTCTGCAACACTACTGATTGCATTGTCTGGTCTTCTAAACACCTAATATCACTCGTGTGAGCGGCCATATTGGTTACTTGTATGTCTGGCATAGCATCGGGAATTCGACCTGGAACCGGGTACTCGGCAGCCTTCTGTGTGTGGCAGTGTGTGATGTCTCAATGAAGTGGGGACTCAAGTCCCCGGTTAAAGTTAAAGTCCCCGGTTCCAAGGTCATTTCCTATTGGGAATTCCACCTGGAACTGGGTACTCAGCATCCTTTGGTGTATGGCAGTGTCTGTGTATGAAAAGTGGTGGATTTTTCATTGCAACTGGGGACTTTTGCAGAAACCGAATTTTAGGTATCACAAAGCTATTTCCTTCCCAAAACAGGTCTCAATTAAGTGGGGACTCGGTCAAGTCCCCAGTTAAGTCTCAAGTCCCCGGTTCTAAGGTGATTTTTCTAATTCGAGTCCCCAGTTATGGGCAGAAACACACACACCTACACACACACACACACACCACACACACACACACACACACACACACACACCTGTTGCTGACTAACTTGTTCTGTATGTTGTAGATGTATGTAGATGAGAACCACTCTATCGGTACACGCACACACAGCAGACACCTGTTCCTGACTAACACACACACACACACACACACACACACACACCTATACATGTTTATGCCGGGAACTGGGGACTCAGGATATGTGCTGGCAACTGGGGACCATGCCTTGGGACGGGTTTGGGAGCTCTGCAACACTACTGATTGCATTGTCTGGTCTTCTAAACACCTAATATCACTCGTGTGAGCGGCCATATTGGTTACTTGTATGTCTGGCATAGCATCGGGAATTCGACCTGGAACCGGGTACTCGGCAGCCTTCTGTGTGTGGCAGTGTGTGATGTCTCAATGAAGTGGGGACTCAAGTCCCCGGTTAAAGTTAAAGTCCCCGGTTCCAAGGTCATTTCCTATTGGGAATTCCACCTGGAACTGGGTACTCAGCATCCTTTGGTGTATGGCAGTGTCTGTGTATGAAAAGTGGTGGATTTTTCATTGCAACTGGGGACTTTTGCAGAAACCGAATTTTAGGTATCACAAAGCTATTTCCTTCCCAAAACAGGTCTCAATTAAGTGGGGACTCGGTCAAGTCCCCAGTTAAGTCTCAAGTCCCCGGTTCTAAGGTGATTTTTCTAATTCGAGTCCCCAGTTATGGGCAGAAACACACACACACACACACACACACATACACACATACACACAGACACACAGACACACCCCCACACACACACACCGATACACACACACACACACACACACACACACACACATACACACAGACACACCCCCACACACACACACCGATACACACACACACACACACACACCCACACACACACAGACACACCCCCACACACACACACCGATACACACACACACACACACACACACACACACAGACACACCCCCACACACACACACCGATACACACACACACACACACACACACACCCACACACACACAGACACACCCCCACACACACACACACCTACCCCCACACACACACACCGATACACACACACACACACACACACACACACACAGACACACACATACACACAGACACACCCCCACACACACACACCGATACACACACACACACACACACACACACACACATACACACAGACACACCCCCACACACACACACCGATACACACACACACACACACACACACATCCCCACATTTCGACCTTGTGAGGTAAACTCCTTATGAGGTATCCAAAAGTACCCTTGTGAGGTATGGGGTGAGAGGCACCTTATGAGGTTTGCCTTATGAGGTACTTTTTGGGTACCTCACAAGATACCTTTTAAGTACCTCATAAGGTACCTTTTGGGTACCTCATAAGGTACATTCTGAGTACCTCATAGAGACCACTGTGTAATAACTGATAGATTGATTAAATGGATTTCATGTTGACTATCAATGGGAATATAATACCTGTAATATAATTATTTTGACAAGGCAATTTGGAGAGCTTTTATGGTTAGTAATAGTAAATGTAGATAAAGTTTGGTATATTGCCATTCCTGACAAGAATATAAGAGAAGAATATGTGATCATACTGCCAGTGACCCTAATAGTGCTTAAACAAATTTGTTTTACTTTTTTTTAAACTTTTTTATCTTTAATTTGAAGTTATTTTGACATTCATTTGACATCACTTAAGTGTTATTGAAACACTTATAAACATGCAGAGTAAAACATTAAATGGCTCAACCTCAAAGAAACAAACTGTGTGTCAGTTGAACATCATGAAACCTCACAATGCTGACACTGACACTGTGTGTGAGTCTCATATGGGGACACCTCACAAGGTCGACACTGACACTGTGTGAGTCGCATGGGGAAACCTCATAAGGTCCACACTGATACTGTGTGTGAGTTTCACATGGGGAAACCTCACAAGGTCCACACTGACACTGTGTGAGTCGCATGGGGAAACCTCACAAGGTCAACACTAAAACTGTGTGTGAGTTTCACATCTGGAAACCTCACAAGGTCCACACTGACACTGTGTGTGAGTCTCACGTGGGGAAACCTCACAAGGTCCACACTGACACTGCATGTGAGTCTCATATGGGGAACCTCACAAAGTCCACACTGCCACTGTGTGTGAGTCTCACATGGAGAAACCTCACAAGGTCCACACTGACACTGTGTGTGAGTTTCACATGGGGAAACCTCACAAGGTCTACACTGACACTGTGTGTGAGTCTCACATGGAGAAACCTCACAAGGTCCACACTGACACACTGCGTGTCTCACATTAGGAAACCTCACAAGGCTAACAATGATACTGTGTGTGAGTCTCACAACTGTCAAACCTCACAAGGCTGACACTGACACTGTTTGTGAGTTTCACATAAGGGAACCTCACAAGGCCTACACTGACACTGACTGTCAGTCTCACATTAGGAAACCTCACAAGGCTGACACTGACATTGTCTGTGAGTCTCATATGGGAATTGACACTGTGTGTAAGTCTCATAAGGGGAAACCTCAAAAGGTCTACAATAACGCTGTGTGTGAGTCTCACATGGGGAAACCTCACAAGGTCCACACTGTCACTGTCTGTGAGTCTCATATGGGGAAGCCTCACAAGGCCAACACTGAAACTGTGTGTCAGTCCTACAACTGTCAAACCTCACAAGGTCCACACTGACACTGTGTTCAGGCCTCATGTGGAGAAACCTCACAATGATGAATGTGACACTATGTGTGAGTCTCACATGGAGAGACCTCACAAGGCTGACACTGACACTGTGTCTGATTCTCACATGGGGAAACCTCACAATGTCAACACTGACACTATGTGTGAGTCTCACATGAGGAAACCTCACAAGGCAGACACTGACACTGTGTCTGATTCTCACATGGGGAAACCTCACAATGTCCACACTGACACTATGTGTGAGTCTCACATGGGGAAACCTCACAAGGTCCACAATAACGCTGTGTCTGATTCTCACATGGGGAAACCTCACAAGATCCACACTGACACTGTGTGTGAGTCTCATATGGGGGAACCTCACAAGGTCCACAATGACGCTGTGTTTCAGTCTCATATGGGAAACCTCAGAAGGCCTATACAGTATGGGGAAACCTCACAAGGTCCACACTGATGCCTTGTTTGAGTCTCACATGGGAAACCTCACAAGGTCCACACTGACACTATGTGTGAGTCTCACATGGGAAACCTCACAAGGTCTTGTGTCTGAGTCTCATATGGGGGAAACCTCACAAGGTCCACACTGATGCTGTGTTTGAGTCTCAAATGGGAAACCTCACAAGGTCCACACTGACACTGTGTGGTTCACATGGGGAAACCTCACAAGGTCCACACTGGCACTGTGTGTCAGTCACAACCTCACAAGGCCGATACAACCTCACAAGGCCGATACAGACACCGTGTGTGAGTTTCACATGGGGAAACTTCACAAGGCCGATACAGACACTGTGTGTGAGTTTCACATGGGGAAACCTCACAAGGCCTACACTGACACTGTCTGTGAGTCTCACATGGGAACTGACACTGTGTATAAGTCTCATAAGGGGAAACCTCAAAAGGTCTACAATAATGCTGTGTGTGAGTCTCACATGGGGAAACCTCACAAGGTCCACACTGACACTGTGTGTGAGTCTCACATGGGGAAGCCTCACAAGGTCCACACTGCCACTGTGTGTGAGTCTCACATGGGGAAGCCTCACAAGGTCCACACTGCCACTGTGTGTGAGTCTCACATGGGGAAGCCTCACAAGGCCAACACTGAAACTGTGTGTCAGTCCTACAACTGTCAAACCCCACAAGGTCCACACTGACACTGTGTTCAGGCCTCATGTGGAGAAACCTCACAATGATGAATGTGACACTATGTGTGAGTCTCACATGGAGAGACCTCACAAGGCTGAAACTGACACTGTGTCTGATTCTCACATGGGGAAACCTCACAATGTCAACACTGACACTATGTGTGAGTCTCACATGAGGAAACCTCACAAGGCAGACACTGACACTGTGTCTGATTCTCACATGGGGAAACCTCACAATGTCCACACTGACACTATGTGCGAGTCTCACATGGGGAAACCTCACAAGGTCCACGCTGACACTGTGTGTGAGTCTTATATGGGGGAACCTCACAAGGTCCACACTGACACTGTGTGTGAGTCTCACATGGGAAACCTCACAAGGTCTTGTGTCTGAGTCTCATATGGGGGAAACCTCACAAGGTCCACACTGACGCTGTGTTTGAGTCTCAAATGGGAAACCTCACAAGGTCCACACTGACACTGTGTGGTTCACATGGGGAAACCTCACAAGGTCCACACTGGCACTGTGTGTCAGTCACAACCTCACAAGGCCGATACAACCTCACAAGGCCGATACAGACACCGTGTGTGAGTTTCACATGGGGAAACTTCACAAGGCCGATACAGACACTGTGTGTGAGTTTCACATGGGGAAACCTCACAAGGCCTACACTGACACTGTCTGTGAGTCTCACATGGGAACTGACACTGTGTGTAAGTCTCATAAGGGGAAACCTCAAAAGGTCTACAATAACGCTGTGTGTGAGTCTCACATGGGGAAACCTCACAAGGTCTACACTGACACTGTGTGTGAGTCTCACATGGGGAAGCCTCACAAGGTCCACACTGCCACTGTGTGTGAGTCTCACATGGGGAAGCCTCACAAGGTCCACACTGCCACTGTGTGTGAGTCTCACATGGGGAAGCCTCACAAGGCCAACACTGAAACTGTGTGTCAGTCCTACAACTGTCAAACCCCACAAGGTCCACACTGACACTGTGTTCAGGCCTCATGTGGAGAAACCTCACAATGATGAATGTGACACTATGTGTGAGTCTCACATGGAGAGACCTCACAAGGCTGAAACTGACACTGTGTCTGATTCTCACATGGGGAAACCTCACAATGTCAACACTGACACTATGTGTGAGTCTCACATGAGGAAACCTCACAAGGCAGACACTGACACTGTGTCTGATTCTCACATGGGGAAACCTCACAATGTCCACACTGACACTATGTGCGAGTCTCACATGGGGAAACCTCACAAGGTCCACGCTGACACTGTGTGTGAGTCTTATATGGGGGAACCTCACAAGGTCCACACTGACACTGTGTGTGAGTCTCATATGGGGGAACCTCACAAGGTCCACAATGACGCTGTGTTTCAGTCTCATATGGGAAACCTCAGAAGGCCTATTAGTTGGGTAGGAAGCAGGGGGTCCCATGCACCCGAAGACTATATTTTTTTAACTTACATTTTTGGAATCCTGAATATCTCTAGTTACAGAATATCTTCGTACCCAAGGTGAAATCGTGTCCCATCAGGGTCATTGGCGGCCATCTTGTCGGCCATCTTGGCTTTTTCATGAATTATTAGTAAAACCTAACTTTCTCTATAGATTACCAACCGTTTGAGCTACATGCATGAAATTTTTATATGAGGCACATAACTAATCCCACTATGTACACAAACAACCATTTTAACCTTGACCAAGGTCAAGGTCATGAGAATCGACCTTGAACTTGAAATTTTATTAAATTGCGTCATTTGACCATGTATCAACTGCTGTCAACACTTTATTTATGGCATTTTCTCCATCTTAGGATTCTTGTATGAAGAAGACATCAATATCAAGCTATTCACTTCATTGAAATTGAGATTAGATGAGATTTTGCCATAGTAACAATGCATTTTCAATTATCGGTATATTTCAGGATTTAGCCGTAGAAAACATGTGATTGTCTCTGGTATGCCAGCTACTCATGTTCCATAGATTATTTTGGGCACACATATCCATCTCAATAGTAACTGTGAGAATTAGCTGCAACTATGACCTTGACCAAGGTCAAGGTCACTTAATTGACCTAGAATTTGGATAAATCATCAAATGTGCACCTAAAGACCTCTCAAAGCAATGTTAGAGTGTTGAATTATCACAATATTTTCTTTTATTCATTTCTATTTATTAGACACATTTCATGAACGTATCTATATCATTAAAACATAGTTCATATACATTTTTGCCATGACAACCATTTGTTGCCATCATAATTATGCATGGTCACAACAGCTTTCCATTATTGGACATATTGCAATTTTGCTAACAATATAACATGTTTTCTCAAAGATAGTGGATTCCCATTGCTTATTATTGCTTATCTATTGGGATAATAGATGCTCTGATATCTATGACCTTGAAAGGTCACTTGAAATGACAGTAAAGGTTGGAAATCAATAATTGAGTGCTTATCGCCCTGTGAGAAGGAGCCAAGACATGAATCTACCAGTGTCCATCTTTGCTGTCCAAGTATACTTCCTAGTATATTGAAGGGAGAGCCTTTGGTTATCCCGTGAGCATATCCTCAGCACTTCCAAGAAGCTGGTTGCCGCTGCCGGTGGAGCCTCGGTGTCCTGCAGGGCTGTGGTGGGTGGGATGCCGCCCGGTGGACCGGTGGGCAGTAAGTGTCACCTGATTAGGGATCCATTTGTCCCTGGATGGGTGAGGGGTGCTCCCCTGTATCTACACAGACTGGTGGTGGTGGTGCATTCTGTGGAGGAGTGTTGCGATGGGCTATAGATACAAAGAGGAGTATGTATAGTTCTACAGCATTGACATTGCTGAATGGTATAAAATCCCCATGTTCAATGCCTTTCATGTGTAAAATGCAATTTCTAGGTGGAAGCTTCTTTGACTCCTTTTGACCAACCGCCATTGTCACTCTTGAATCTCTTTGAATTCTGCATGACTAACCACCACAACACTATTGCTATGTTATACTTTGTCAATTATCTTGACTATCACCAAGGCACTGTTATAGATTTGTCCACAATAAGGACTCCACCTGAAACAGTATAGGACCTCACGACTGCCACCTCTTACATCAGCCTGTTATGTAACTTACACTGGGCCCCTGTACCTCTCCTTTTCTCAGTCTCCTGGGTACCACAGGCGCCTTGGTGTAGGGTTTCAGTGTTCACATTTTGGATAGTTGATTCACTGTGATGGTATGGACTGTGAAATATTAGAGAATGCATTCATTACCAAATATGTACAGACAGAGGAATATTGATATCATCAAGCTCTTTGTTTTATTAAGGGACACAAAGTGCTTTAATGTGCTATGCCCTTAGTTGTCATAATGCATGAATGAAGCCCTGGCAATGTTGCTAGGGCTGCATTCATGGACAACCCTTTAGGAGTTGATGACGCTGTAGGGATGGCATGATGCCTGAATGCAGCACTGGCACTGTCACTCCCCAAAGCAGGAATCATGCATCATGACGACAAAGGGAATAATGCATTAAAACACCCAAGGATTTTGCATAGGAAAACCATACCTGATGATGTAAAACTATAAATTCTGTCCTTCTGGGAGTGGGAAGGTTGGTCAACCACTGCTGCCCTAGGACTTGCGACTTGTGTCCCCCGAGGGGAGGTGGCCGGAGACGGCCCAAGTGTAGTCTTCCCTTCTGCAACCAGGACCCCCTGTGTAAGGGTGGCTGGCCTAACACCTTTTCTGGTCCCGGAGATGATGGTTGGTGGCTCGGGCTCATCACACCCTGATCCAGCCCCATGGATTGGGGTACCTGTCCGGCCATGGGGCCCTGTGTGGCCGTCAGATCCTCCGTCAGGCCCCCCTGAGAGTGAGGTGGCTGAGTTACCACCTCTGCTGGGTCGGGGCTTGCAACTGCCGCTCCAACTGCATATCCATTTGTTTGTGTTATTCAACATCCTGTGGACGCTGCAGCAGGGATCAGGGCAATTTGCTCCCCTGTACCTCAACCCTGAGGGGAGCAGTGTCCCGTGGACCCCTCTAGTGGGGCTGCTGCTAATCCCTGGTGCCTCGACCCTGAGTAGAGAAGGGTCCATTCGCTGCTTGGATTCCACACTGGTAGCCTGCCACACCGGGGAGCAGGGCCAGGGCCAGCCCGCCTGTGCCTCGACCAGGTTGGCAGGCATCTGCGACTCCTGGTGTGATGAACTGGGGGCACCCGTTGCCATAGGGGAACCTGGGAACTGGCCGTCGCTAGTCTCCCGTCCCTCAACCAGGATGGCCGGGGGGAATGAAGGAGCATGTCCCCTGCCCACTTCCTCTCATCAGCGCTGTGTGACACCTCGCACACCTGGACCACTGGCTGGGTGTCACTGGGCAATTCGGAGAGGCTGTCGTGATGTACCACAACCTGTCCCAGCAGTGTGGTAGTGTGGTCCCCAAAAGAAGAGACCTGTTCCTCATCCAAGAACACTTGGACCTCAGGCTCCTTGTCCCCCTGTGAGTCACCTTCTCCCTCTGCAAAGAGCACGGAGGTCGCCCTTGTCTTTTCCCACCAGAAATACTGAGGTTGCAATGCAGGTGGGACTCCCCCTTCCAGGGACTCAGCCACCAGTACAACACGGGGGCTAAGGGGTGCTGTCCTGTCCTCCTTTACCAGAGAGGTGTGAGAAACCACTTACACCTTCGCGGGGGAAAGGAAGATGTTGGGTCTCGCTGGGGGCCAGCTGGCAGTTTCTCCAACTCCACACACCACTTTGCAGGGGTAGCGGGAGACGACTGCCACTGCAGCCCATCCCCACTCTCGTCAGGGAGTGACTTCCTGGACCCAATGCCTAAGGGTCCCTGTCTCCCTGTTGGAGGATCCCTACCCTCCTCTGAGAGGTTTGTTAGCGTCTGTCTCACACTCGGCGGAGCCGGGTGACGCTACCACCGATGTCACTTCCTCCGGCATTCAGGTAGCGGACATGTGTGTGGTTCAGGACTCCAGTCACCAGAGGGTGGACAACAAAGTCCTGAGCGCCCTCCTGTGGCAGCTGCTGGATAGGCAGGGGGCAGGAGGCTGTGCTGGTCAAGAGGAGGGACCTGCAAGGTGGGGTTTCACCTCTTTCCTTCTGTCTTACCACTGTGCTTCATCCCTCCCGCCCCCGACTTCCTATTGGACCCCGTTGGGGTCGGGGGGTTGCCCGCACATCCCTACGCTCATTCTCATCCAATGAGGGGGGACTTCTTCTTCTTAGATTGCCTCCCCTGCGACCTGGAGGCCATGCCTGACCCGGTCAGTTGTGGTTGTGCTGGAACGATGACCGTGACCACGGGTGACACTGACTGCCCACCGGTCCACCGGGCGGCGTCCCATCCACCAGAGCCCTACCGGACATCAAGGCTCCACCGCCAGCGGCAACCAGCTTCTTGGAAGTGCTGAGAATATGCTCACAGGATAACCAAAGGCTACTAGAACGTGTACTTGCAGCAAAGATGGATACAGGTGGATTCATCTCTTTATGGAACTCATTTAAGGTGAAAAGTTCAATGTTCTTAACTACGTTTTAGCTCCTTCTCACAGGGCGATGAGCACTCAATTATTGATTTCCCAACCTTTATTGTCATTTTATATGACATTGACCTTGATAAAGGTCATATATATCAGAGCATTCATTATCCAAAAAGATAAACAATAATAAGCAATGGGAATCCACTATCTTTGAGAAATTCCTGAAAATATGTTATATAGTGGGAAAATTGCAATATGTCCAATAATGGAAAGCTGTTGCTACCATGCAGAATTATGATGGCAACAAATGGTTGTCATGGCAAAAATGTATATAAACTATGTTTTAATGATATAGATACGTTCATGAAATGTGTCTAATAAAAAGAAATGAATAAAAGAAAATATTGTGATAATTCAACACTCTAACATTGCTTTGAGAGGTCTTTAGGTGCGCATTTGATGATTTATCCAAATTCTAGGTCAATTAAGTGACCTTGACCTTGGTCAAGGTCATAGTTGCAGCTAATTCTCACAGTTACTATTGAGATGGATATGTGTGCCCAAAATAATCTATGGAACATGAGTAGCTGGCATACCAGAGACAATCACATGTTTTCTACGGCTAAATCCTGAAATATACCGATAATTGAAAATGCATTGTTACTATGGCAAAATCTCATCTAATCTTAATTTCAATGAAGTGAATAGCTTGATATTGATGTCTTCTTCATACAAGAATCCTAAGATGGAGAAAATGCCATAAATAAAGTGTTGACAGCAGTTGATACATGGTCAAATGACGTAATTTGGTAAAATTTCAAGTTCAAGGTCAATTCTCATGACCTTGACCTTGGTCAAGGTCAAAATGGTTGATTGTGTACATAGTGGGATTAGTTATGTGCCTCATATAAAAATTTCATGCATGTAGCTCAAACGGTTGGTAATCTATAGAGAAAGTTAGGTTTTACTAATAATTCATGAAAAAGCCAAGATGGCCAACAAGATGGCCGCCAATGACCCTGATGGGACACGATTTCACCTTGGGTACGAAGATATTTCGTAACTAGAGATATTCAGGATTCCAAAAATGTAGGTTAAAAAAATATAGTCTTCGTGTGCATGGGACCCCTTGCTTCCTACTATACTATATACAGTATGGGGAAACCTCACAAGGTCCACACTGACACTGTGCATGAGTCTCATATGGGGGAACCTCACAAGGTCCACACTGTTGCTGTGTTTCAGTCTCACATGGGATCCCTCAGAAGGCCTATACAGTATGGGGAAACCTCACAAGGTCCACACTGACACTGTGTGTGAGTCTCACATGGAGAGACCTTACAAAGCTGACACTGACACTGTGTGTGAGTCTCACAACTGTCAAACCTCACAAGGCTGACATTCACACTGTGTGTAAATCTCACATTTCCAATGTTAAAGAGGACTAGGTCCTTGCAAACTGGGGAGTGCAAACTTCAGTCCACATATTTCTTAGAAATTCATGGAGACACTAGATATGTCTATTGTTTGTATAAGTATACATATGTCACTGTGGGAAACTCATGAGATGGGAGTCTCATATGGGGGAACCTCACAAGGTCCACACTGACGCTGTGTGTGAGTCTCACATGGGAAACCTCACAAGGTCCTGTGTCTGAGTCTCATATGGGGGAACCTCACAAGGTCCACACTGACGCTGTGTTTGAGTCTCACATGGGAAACCTCACAAAGTCCACACTGACACTGTGTGTCTCACATGGGGAAACCTCACAAGGCTGACACTGACACTGTGTGAGAGTCTCACATGGGAAACCTCACAAGGTCCACACTGGCACTGTGTATGAGTCACAACCTCACAAGGCCGATACAGACACTGTGTGTGAGTTTCACATGGGGAAACCTCACAAGGCCGATACAGACACTGTGTGTGAGTTTCACATGGGGAAACTTCACAAGGCCTACACTGACACTGTCTGTGAGTCTCAAATGAGGAAACCTCACAAGGCTGACACTGACACTGTGTGTAAGTCTCACATGGGAAACCTCACAAGGTCCACACTGGCACTGTGTGTGAGTCTCACAAAGTTCTGTTAAACCTCACAAGGCTGACACTGACACTGTGTGTAAGTCTCACACTGGGAAACCTCACAAGGCCTACACTGACGCTGTGTCTGGGGGAAACCTCACAAGGTCCACACTTGTATCAAGAACTGACTCCCCCAAAACCCTCCTACAGCAATATAGTCCATTGTATCATTAACTGACTCCCTCTGTCCCCTCCAACATCCCTGTAGTCGCTATTATTAACAAATGACTCCCAATACCCCTTATCCCCCTTCTAAAACACTCTTGTTGCTGGTCTCAATTATTTACTTTCTTCACTACAGCCTTGTAGTCCCTGGTATCTAGAACTGACATCCCCTCCTACATCCCTGTAGTCGCTGGTTTCAAAACTGACTCCCCCTTCCCCCTTATACAGGCATGAAGTCACTTGTTTCAAGAACTGACTCCCCCTAAACACTCCCACAGCAGGGGGAGTCAGTTGTTGATATCAGTGACCACATCGCTGTAGAAAGGGACAGGGGGAGTCAGTTGTTGACATCAGTGACCATATGGCTGTAGGAGGGACAGGGGGAGTCAGTTGTTAATATCGTAGACGGATTTGGGGGGAGTCAGTTTTTGATACAAGTCACTTTATGCCTGTAGAAGGGGGTTGGGGGAGTCAGTTTTGACACCTGCGACTACAGGGATGTAGGAGGGAGCAGAGGGAGTCAGTTACTGATATCAGCGACCACATGGCTGTAGGAGGGGGAGGGGGAGTCACTTGTTGAGACCAGTGATTTCATGGCTGTAGGAGGAGGTAGGTGGAGTCAGTTGTTGATATCAGCGATAACAGAGATGCTGGAAGGGGCAGAGGGAGTCAGTTACTGATACCAATGACTGTACTGCTGTAGGAGGGTTTGGGTTGAAGTCAGTTCTTGATACCATTGACTTCATGCCTGTAGAAGGGGGTAGGGGGAGTCAGTTTTTCTCCGGGGACTACAAGGATGTAGAAGGGGGACAGAGGGAGACAGTTACTGATACCAGCGACTACAGGGCTGTACGAGGGGGCAGGGGAGTCAGTTCTTGATACCATTGACTACAGGGTTGTAGGAGGGGATAGGGGGAGTCAGTTCTTTGTACCAGTGACTACAAGGATGTAGGAGGGAGCAGGGTAGTCAGTTACTAATACCAGCGACTACAGCCCTGTAGTCTCTGATATTAACAACTGACTCCGCCTGCCCCCTCAAACAGCCATGTAGTCTCTGGTATCAGTAACTGACTCCCTCTGTCCCCCTCCTACATACATAGTTGCTGGTTCAAAACTGACTCCCCCTACCCCCTCATACAGGCATGAAGTCACTTGTATCAAGAACTGACTCCCCCAAACCCTCCCACAGCAATATAGTCATTGGTATTAGTAACTGACTCCCTCTGCCCCCTCCAACATCTCTGTAGTCGCTGATATTAACAATTGACTCCCCCTCCCTCCTCATACAGCCATGAAATCACTGATATCATTAACTGACTCCCCCTGCCCCCTCCTACATCCCTGTGGTCACTTGTTTCAAAACTGACTCCCTCTACCCCCTTCTACAGGCATAAAGTCACTTGTGTAAAAAACTGACTGCCCCCCCCCAAAATCCGCTTATGATATTAGCAACTGACTCCCGCTGCCCCCTCCAACAGCCATGTGGTCACTGATATCAACAACTGACTCCCCCTGCCCCCTCCTACAGCCCTGTAGTTGCTGATATCAGTAACCGATTCCCTCTGCCCCCTCCTACATCCCTGTGGTCGCTGGTTTCAAAATTGACTCCCTCTACCCCCTTCTACAGACATGAAGTCACTTGTATCAAAAACTGACTCTCCCTCAAATTCGCCTAGGACATTAACAACTGACTCTCCCTGCCCCTCCTACAGCCATATGGTCACTGATATCAACAACTGACTGTAGCCATAAGTTCTGAGGAGTCATTTCCATTGACTCCTGTGGGAGAGGAGTCACAGGCTGGTGGACTTCATAGGGAGAGGCATATGGGTCATTTGAGAGTTAGTGCCAGCCTACTCCACATACATGCCTAGTGTGCATCATTTATGTAACTAGGTGCACAGAGAAAAGAAATGTTATCAAATCAATGGAAATGTAGTCAGAAGAGCTGCACCCAAATATGATTCGCATTGTTTTTGACAATTAGTGTCAACTCCAGACTGACATGTTTTGCTGGTTAAATCTCCTTGATGTTGAGTCAAATAGCTTTGACTCTCTCGCAATGTATGGAGAAAAATCTATTTCACTCTCTTTCATAGACAGTCATTAGTTTGACTCTGGTCACAAGAGAGTCAGATCGGTCTGACTCTGATTCTGAATGGAGTTTGACTGTCTTTGCAGAGGGATTAGACTCCATAATTTTAGAGAGTCATTAAGCGAGTCATTATAGAGTCATCTGAGTGATAGCCCTATGACTCCCAAGTGGGAGTCACTGTGACTCTATCACTTCTGTGTGTGTGTCATTTAGACCAGAATATACTACACTAGTCAAGTAATCTGACATTGAACAGAACAGGGGCCTGTCAGCCAATCTGTGATATGGACACCACCTGTGGTCAGTGAGGGCCAGGGACCTTGGTTTTATTACACCCTCCCCCTCAGTATCCTCTCCCAACCACTACCCCTCCAAGGAATCTGGGTCAGGTTAACACAACAGTTCCCTACTTTCAAAAGAGGTGCAATCTCACAAGGGTTGCCTGTTTTACTAAGTGTGAGTTGTACAGAAATGAAACCTCACAAGGACTGTCTGTTTAATTGGGAATGAGTGACACAGAAATTAGAGCTCAAAAACACTGTCTGTATAAATATATGTGAGAGGCACAGAAATGGAACCTCACAAGGATCACTGGACTGTGTGTGAGTCACACATTGACAGAACCTCACAAGGACCTCACAAGTTACACTGAAATAAAAGCTGTGAAGGACTATCTGTTTAATTGTGTTTGAGTTATCCAGAATTGATGCTAACAAGGATCACTGGTTTAACTGTTTGTGGGTCCAGTGTGCAGAGACTGTAAAGCTGGATGAAATTCATATCTAAACCTCTATAACTGTGTTAGTGTCACCCAGAGGCAAGGGGGAGTCAGTTGTATGTACCAGCGATTACAAGGCTGTAGGAGGGGGCAGGGGGAGTCAGTTGTATGTACCAGCGACTACAAGGCTGTAGGAGGGGGCAGGGGGAGTCAGTTGTATGTACCAGCGACTACAAGGCTGTGAGGGGGGGGGGGCAGGGGGAGTCAGTTACATGTACCAGCGACTACAAGGCTGTAGGAGGGGGCAGGGGGAGTCAGTTACATGTACCAGCGACTACAAGGCTGGAGGGGGGGGGCAGGGGGAGTCTGTTGCATGTACCAACGACTACAAGGCTGTAGGAGGGGGCAGGGGGAGTCAGTTGTATGTACCAGAGACTACAAGGCTGTGAGGGGGGGGGGGCAGAGGGAGTCAGTTGCATGTACCAACGAATACAAGGCTGTAGGAGGGGGCAGGGGGAGTCAGTTGTATGTACCAGCGACTACAAGGCTGTGAGGGGGGGGGCAGGGGGAGTCAGTTACATGTACCAGCGACTACAAGGCTGTTGGGGGGGGCAGGGGGAGTCAGTTGCATGTACCAAAGACTACAAGGCTGTAGGAGGGGGCAGGGGGAGTCAGTTGTATGTACCAGCGACTACAAGGCTGTGAGGGGGGGGGGCAGAGGGAGTCAGTTACATGTACCAGCGACTACAAGGCTGTTGGGGGGGGGGGGCAGGGGGAGTCAGTTGCATGTACCAAAGACTACAAGGCTGTAAGAGGGGGCAGGGGGAGTCAGTTGTATGTACCAGCGACTACAAGGCTGTGAGGGGGGGGGGCAGAGGGAGTCAGTTGCATGTACCAACGACTACAAGGCTGTAGGAGGGGGCAGGGGGAGTCAGTTGTATGTACCAGCGACTACAAGGCTGGAGGAGGGGGCAGGGGGTGTCAGTTGTATGTACCAGCGACTACAAGGCTGTGAGGGGGGGGGGGGCAGAGGGAGTCAGTTACATGTACCACAGACTACAAGGCTGTGGGGGGGGGCAGGGGAGTCAGGTTGATGTACTAACGACTATAAGGCTGTAAGAGGGGTCAGAGGGAGTCTGTTGTATGAACCAGCGTTCACAAGGCTAAAGAAGGGGCAGGGGGAGTCAGTTACATGTACCAGCGACTACAAGGCTGTGGGGAGGGGGCAGGGGGAGTCAGTTGTATGTACCAGCAACTACAAGGCTGTGGGAGGGGGCAGGGGGAGTCAGTTACATGTACCAGCGACTACAAGGCTGTGAGGGGGGGGGCAGAGGGAGTCAGTTACATGTACCAGCGACTACAAGGCTGTAGGGGGGGGGGGGGGGCAGGGGGAGTCAGTTGCATGTACCAACGACTAGAAGGCTGTAGGTGGGGGCAGGGGGAGTCAGTTGTATGTACTAGTTACTACAAGGCTGTAGGAGGGGGCAGGGGGAGTCAGTTGTATGTACCAGCGACTACAAGGCTGTGAGGGGGGGGGGCAGAGGGAGTCAGTTACATGTACCAGCGACTACAAGGCTGTAGGGGGGGGGGGCAGGGGGAGTCAGTTGCATGTACCAACGACTAGAAGGCTGTAGGTGGGGGCAGGGGGAGTCAGTTGTATGTACCAGCGACTACAAGGCTGTGAGGGGGGGGGCAGAGGCAGTCAGTTACATGTACCAGCGACTACAAGGCTGTGGGGGGGGGGGGGGGGGCAGGGGGAGTCAGTTGTATGTACCAGCGACTACAAGGCTGTGAGGGGGGGGGGGCAGTGAAGTCAGTTACATGTACCAGCGACTACAAGGCTGGAGGGGGGGGGGCAGGGGGAGTCAGTTACATGTACCAGCAACTACAAGGCTGGAGGGGGGGGGGGGGCAGGGGGAGTCAGTTGCATGTACCAACGACTACAAGGCTGTAGGAGGGGGCAGGGGGAGTCAGTTGTATGTACCAGAGACTACAAGGCTGTAGGAGGGGGCAGGGGGAGTATGTTGTATGTACCAGCGACTACAAGGCTGTGAGGGGGGGGGCGGGCAGGGGGAGTCAGTTACATGTACCAGCGACGACAAGGCTGTAGGAGGGGGCAGGGGGAGTCAGTTACATGTACCAGCGACTACAAGGCTGGAGCGGAGGGCAGGGGGAGTCAGTTGCATGTACCAACGACTACAAGGCTGTAGGAGGGGGCAGGGGGAGTCAGTTGTATGTACCAGAGACTACAAGGCTGTGAGGGGGGGGGCAGAGGGAGTCAGTTGCATGTACCAACGAATACAAGGGTGTAGGAGGGGGCAGGGGGAGTCAGTTGTATGTACCAGCGACTACAAGGCTGTGAGGGGGGGGGGGGGCAGGGGGAGTCAGTTACATGTACCAGCTACTACAAGGCTGTGGCGGGGGGGGCAGGGGGAGTCAGTTGCATGTACCAACGACTACAAGGCTGCAGGAAGGGGCAGGGGGAGTCAGTTGTATGTACCAGCGACTACAAGGCTGTGAGGGGGGGGGCCAGGGGGAGTCAGTTACATATACCAGCGACTACAAGACTGTGGGAGGGGGCAGGGGGAGTCAGTTGCATGTACCAGCGACTACAAGGCTGTGAGGGGGAGGGGGGCAGGGGGAATCAGTTTCATGTACCAGCGACTACAAGGCTGTTGGGTGAGGGCAGGGGAGTCAGGTTGATGTACCAACAACTACAAGTCTGTGGGGGGGGGGGGCAGGGGGAGTCAGTTGCATGTACCAGCGACTCCAGGCTGTGGGAGGGGACAGGGGGAGTCAGTTACATGTACCAGCGACTACAAGGCTGTGGGGGGGGGGGGAGCAGGTGGAGTCAGTTGCATGTACCAACGACTAGAAGGCTGTAGGTGGGGGCAGGGGGAGTCAGTTATATGTACTAGTTACTACAAGGCTGTAGGAGGGGGCAGGGGGAGTCAGTTGTATGTACCAGCGACTACAAGGCTGTGAGGGGGGGGGGGGCAGAGGGAGTCAGTTACATGTACCAGCGACTACAAGGCTGTAGGGGGGGGGCAGGGGGAGTCAGTTGCATGTACCAACGACTAGAAGGCTGTAGGTGGGGGCAGGGGGAGTCAGTTGTATGTACCAGCGACTACAAGGCTGTGAGGGGGGGCAGAGGGAGTCAGTTACATGTACCAGCGACTACAAGGCTGTGGGGGGGGGGCAGGGTGAGTCAGTTGTATGTACCAGCGACTACAAGGCTGTGAGGGGGGGGGGCAGTGAAGTCAGTTACATGTACCAGCGACTACAAGGCTGGAGGGGGGGGGGGCAGGGGGAGTCAGTTACATGTACCAGCAACTACAAGGCTGGAGGGGGGGGGGGCAGGGGGAGTCAGTTGCATGTACCAACGACTACAAGGCTGTAGGAGGGGGCAGGGGGAGTCAGTTGTATGTACCAGAGACTACAAGGCTGTAGGAGGGGGGCAGGGGGAGTATGTTGTATGTACCAGCGACTACAAGGCTGTGAGGGGGGGGGGCGGGCAGGGGGAGTCAGTTACATGTACCAGCGACTACAAGGCTGTAGGAGGGGGCAGGGGGAGTCAGTTACATGTACCAGCGACTACAAGGCTGGAGCGGAGGGCAGGGGGAGTCAGTTGCATGTACCAACGACTACAAGGCTGTAGGAGGGGGCAGGGGGAGTCAGTTGTATGTACCAGAGACTACAAGGCTGTTAAAGGGGGGGGGCAGAGGGAGTCAGTTGCATGTACCAACGAATACAAGGCTGTAGGAGGGGGCAGGGGGAGTCAGTTGTATGTACCAGCGACTACAAGGCTGTGAGGGGGGGGGCAGGGGGAGTCAGTTGCATGTACCAACGACTACAAGGCTGCAGGAAGGGGCAGGGGGAGTCAGTTGTATGTACCAGCGACTACAAGGCTGTGAGGGGGGGGCCAGGGGGAGTCAGTTACATATACCAGCGACTACAAGACTGTGGGAGGGGGCAGGGGGAGTCAGTTGCATGTACCAGCGACTACAAGGCTGTGAGGGGGAGGGGGGCAGGGGGAATCAGTTTCATGTACCAGCGACTACAAGGCTGTTGGGTGAGGGCAGGGGAGTCAGGTTGATGTACCAACAACTACAAGTCTGTGGGGGGGGGGGGGGGCAGGGGGAGTCAGTTGCATGTACCAGCGACTACAGGCTGTGGGAGGGGACAGGGGGAGTCAGTTACATGTACCAGCGACTACAAGGCTGTGGGGGGGGGGAGCAGGGGGAGTCAGTTGCATGTACCAACGACTACAAGGCTGTAGGAGGGGGGCAAGGGGAGTCAGTTGTATGTACCAGCGACTACAAGGCTGGAGGAGGGGGCAGGGGGAGTCAGTTGTATGTACCAGCGCCTACAAGGCTGTGAGGGGGGGGGGGGGCAGAGGGAGTCAGTTACATGTACCAGCGAACACAAGGCTGTGGGGGGGGGGGCAGGGGGAGTCAGGTTGATGTACTAACGACTATAAGGCTGTAGGAGGGGGCAGAGGGAGTCTGTTGTATGAACCAGCGTTCACAAGGCTAAAGAAAGGGCAGGGGGAGTCAGTTACATGTACCAGCGACTACAAGGCTGTAGGAGGGGCCAGGGGGAGTCAGTTACATGTACCAGCGACTACAAGGCTGTGGGAAGGGGCAAGGGGAGTCAGTTGCATGTACCAGCGACTACAAGGCTGTGAGGGGGGGGGGGGGCAGGGGGAATAAGTTTCATGTACCAGCGACTACAAGGCTGTGGGGTGGGGGCAGGGGAGTCAGGTTGATGTACCAACGACTACAAGGCTGTAGGAGGGGGCAAGGGGAGTCAGGTTGATGTACTAACGACTTTAAGGCTGTAGGAGGGGGCAGAGGGAGTCTGTTGTATGAACCAGCGTTCACAAGGCTAAAGAAGGGGCAGGGGGAGTCAGTTGTATGTACCAGCTACTACAAGGCTGTAGGAGGGGGCAGGGGGAGTCAGTTACATGTACCAGCGACTACAAGACTGTGGGAGGGGGCAGGGGGAGTCAGTTGCATGTACCAGCGACTACAAGGCTGTGAGGGGGAGGGGGGCAGGGCGAATCAGTTTCATGTACCAGCGACTACAAGGCTGTCGGGTGGGGGCAGGGGAGTCAGGTTGATGTACCTACGACTACAAGGCTGTAGGAGGGGGCAGGGGGAGTCAGTTGTATGTACCAGCGACTACAAGGCTGTAGGAGGGGGCAGGGGGAGTCAGATGTATGTACCAGAGACCACAAGGCTTAGGGGGGGGGGGGGGCAGGGGGAGTCAGGTTGATGTACAAACAACTATAAGGCTGTAGGAGGGGGCAGAGGGAGTCTGTTGTATGTACCGGCGTTCACAAGGCTAAAGAAGGGGCAGGGTGAGTCAGTTACATGTACCAGCGACTACAAGGCTGTGGGGGGGGGGGCAGGGGGAGTCAGTTGCATGTACCAGCGACTACAGGCTGTGGGAGGGGACAGGGGGAGTCAGTTACATGTACCAGCGACTACAAGGCTGGAGGAGGGGGCAGGGGGCGTCAGTTGTATGTACCAGTGACTACAAGGCTGTGAGGGGGGGGGCAGAGGGAGTCAGGTACATGTACCAGCGACTACAAGGCTGTGGGAGGGGGGGGGCAGGGGGAGTCAGGTTGATGTACTAACGACTTTAAGGCTGTAGGAGGGGGCAGAGGGAGTCTGTTGTATGAACCAGCGTTCACAAGGCTAAAGAAGGGGCAGGGGGAGTCAGTTACATGTACCAGCGACTACAAGGCTGTATGTGGGGCCAGGGGGAGTCAGTTACATGTACCAGCGACTACAAGGCTGTGAGAGGGGGCAGGGCGAGTCAGTTGCATGTACCAGCGACTACAAGGCTGTGAGGGGGGGGGGGGGCAGGGGGAATAAGTTTCATGTACCAGCGACTACAAGGCAGTGGGGTGGGGGCAGGGGAGTCAGGTTGATGTACCAACGACTACAAGGCTGTAGGAGGGGGCAAGGGGAGTCAGGTTGATGTACTAACGACTTTAAGGCTGTAGGAGGGGGCAGAGGGAGTCTGTTGTATGAACCAGCGTTCACAGGGTTGAAGGAGGGGCAGGGTGAGTCAGTTACATGTACCAGCGACTACAAGGCTGTGGGAGGGGACAGGGGGAGTCAGTTACATGTACCAGCGACTACAAGGCTGGAGGAGGGGGCAGGGGGCGTCAGTTGTATGTACCAGTGACTACAAGGCTGTGAGGGGGGGGGCAGAGGGAGTCAGGTACATGTACCAGCGACTACAAGGCTGTGGGAGGGGGGGGGCAGGGGGAGTCAGGTTGATGTACTAACGACTTTAAGGCTGTAGGAGGGGGCAGAGGGAGTCTGTTGTATGAACCAGCGTTCACAAGGCTAAAGAAGGGGCAGGGGGAGTCAGTTACATGTACCAGCGACTACAAGGCTGTAGGTGGGGCCAGGGGGAGTCAGTTACATGTACCAGCGACTACAAGGCTGTGAGAGGGGGCAGGGCGAGTCAGTTGCATGTACCAGCGACTACAAGGCTTAGAGGGGGGGGGGGGGCAGGGGGAATTAGTTTCATGTACCAGCGACTACAAGGCAGTGGGGTGGGGGCAGGGGAGTCAGGTTGATGTACCAACGACTACAAGGCTGTAGGAGGGGGCAAGGGGAGTCAGGTTGATGTACTAACGACTTTAAGGCTGTAGGAGGGGGCAGAGGGAGTCTGTTGTATGAACCAGCGTTCACAGGGTTGAAGGAGGGGCAGGGTGAGTCAGTTACATGTACCAGCGACTACAAGGCTGTGGGAGGGGACAGGGGGAGTCAGTTACATGTACCAGCGACTACAAGGCTGTGGGAGGGGACAGGGGGAGTCAGTTACATGTACCAGCGACTACAAGGCTGTGGGAGGGGACAGGGGGAGTCAGTTACATGTACCAGCGACTACAAGGCTGTAAGGGGGGCAGGGGGAGTCAGTTACATGTTCCAGCGACTACAAGACTGTGGGAGGGGGCAGGGGGAGTCAGTTGCATGTACCAGCGACTACAAGGCTGTGAGGGGGAGGGGGGCAGGGCGAATCAGTTTCATGTACCAGCGACTACAAGGCTGTCGGGTGGGGGCAGGGGAGTCAGGTTGATGTACCTACGACTACAAGGCTGTAGGAGGGGGCAGGGGGAGTCAGATGTATGTACCAGCGACTACAAGGCTTAGGGGGGGGCAGGGGGAGTCAGGTTGATGTACAAACAACTATAAGGCTGTAGGAGGGGGCAGAGGGAGTCTGTTGTATGTACCAGCGTTCTCAAGGCTAAAGAAGGGGCAGGGTGAGTCAGTTACATGTACCAGCGACTACAAGGCTGTGGGGGGGGGGGGGGGGCAGGGGGAGTCAGTTGCATGTACCAGCGACTACAGGCTGTGGGAGGGGACAGGGGGAGTCAGTTACATGTACCAGCGACTACAAGGCCGGAGGAGGGGGCAGGGGGAGTCAGTTGTATGTACCAGTGACTACAAGGCTGTGAGGGGGGGGGGGGGCAGAGGGAGTCAGGTACATGTACCAGCGACTACAAGGCTGTGGGAGGGGGGGGGGCAGGGGGAGTCAGGTTGATGTACTAACGACTTTAAGGCTGTAGGAGGGGGCAGAGGGAGTCTGTTGTATGAACCAGC
Source organism: Harmothoe impar (assembly GCA_947462335.1). Taxonomy (NCBI): domain Eukaryota; kingdom Metazoa; phylum Annelida; class Polychaeta; order Phyllodocida; family Polynoidae; genus Harmothoe; species Harmothoe impar. Next base: position 81,670,558 of record OX381711.1, read on the forward strand.
GTTCACAAGGCTGTGGGAGGGGGCAGGGGGAGTCAGTTACATGTACCAGCGACTACAAGGCTGTAGGAGGGGGCAGAGGGAGTCTGTTACATGTACCAGCGACTACAAGGCTGGAGGAGGGGGCAGGGGGAGTCAGTTGTATGTACCATCGACTACAAGGCTGTGAGAGGGGGGGGGGGCAAGGGGAGTCAGTTGAATGTACCAGCCACTACAAGGTTGTGGGGGGGGGGCAGGGGGAGTCAGGTTGATGTACTAACGACTATAAGGCCGTAGGAGAGGGCAGAGGGAGTCTGTTGTATGAACCAGCGTTCACAAGGCTAAAGAAGGGGCAGGGGGTGTCAGTTACATGTACCAGCAACTACAAGGCTGTGGGGGGGGGGGGGGGGGGGCAGGGGGAGTCAGTGGTATGTACCAGCAAACAAAAGGCTGTGGGAGGGGGCAGGGGGAGTTAGTTACATGTACCAGGGACTACAAGGCTGTGAGGGGGGGGCAGGGGGAATCAGTTTCATGTACCAGCGACTACAATGCTGTTTGGGGGGGGGGGGGGGGGGCAGGGGAGTCAGGTTGATGCACCAACGACTACAAGGCTGTAGGAGGGGGCAGGGGGAGTCAGTTGTATGTACCAGCTACTACAAGGCTTTAGGAGGGGGCAGGGGGAGTCAGTTGTATGTACCAACGACTACAAGGCTGTAGCAGGGGACAGGGGGAGTCAGGTTGATGTACTAACGACAATAAGGCTGTAGGAGGGGGCAGAGGGAGTCTGTTGTATGTACCAGCGACTAAAAGGCTTTAGGAGGCAGCAGTGGGAGTCAGTTGCATGTACCAGCGACTACAAGGCTCTAGGATGGAGCAGGGGGAGTCAGTTGCATGTACCAGCGACTACAAGGCTGTAGCAGGGGGCAGTGGGAGTCAGTTGTATGTACCAGCGTTCACAAGGCTGTAGGAGGGGGCAGGGGGAGTCAGTTGTATGTACCAACGACTACAAGGCTGTAGGACTCTCCCCCAAATCCGCCTACTATATTAACAACTGACTCCCCCTGCCCCTCCTAAAGCCATATGGTCACTGATATCAACAACTGACTCCCCCTACCCCTTTCTAAAGCAATGTGGTCACTGATATCAACAACTGACTGTAGCCATAAGTTTTGAGGAGTCGTCTCCATTTGACTCCTGTGGGAGAGGAGTCACAGGCTGCTGGACTCCATAGGGAGAGGCATATGGGTCATTTGAGAGTCACAGCCAGCTGACTCCACATACATGCATAGTGTGCATCATTTATGTAACTAGGTGCACAGAGAAAAGAAATATTGTCAAACCAATGGAAATGGAGTCAGAAGAGCTGCACACAAATATGATTCTCATTGTTTTTGACAATGAGTGTCAACTCCAGACTGACATGTTTTGCTGGTTAAATCTCCTATGTTGAGTCAAATAGCTTTGACTCTCTTGCAATGTATGGAGCAAAGATCTATTTTCACTCTCTTTCATAGACAGTCATTAGTTTGACTCTGGTCACAAGAGAGTCAGACCTGTCTGATTCTGATTCTGAATGGAGTTTGACTCTCTTTGCAGAGGGATTAGACTCCATAATTTTAGAGAGTCATTAAGCGAGTCATTTTAGAGTCATCTGAGTGATAGCCCTATGACTCCCAAGTGGGAGTCACTGTGACTCTATCACTTCTGTGTGTGTGTCCTTTAGACCAGAATATACTACACTAGTCAAGTAATCTGACATTGAACAGAACAGGGGCCTGTCAGCCAATCTGTGATATGGACACCACCTGTGGTCAGTGAGGGCCAGGGACCTTGGTTTCATTACACCCTCCCCCTCAGCATCCTCTCCCAACCATACCCCTCCAAGGAATCTGGGTCAGGTCAACACAACAGTTCCCTACTTTCCAAAGAGGTGCAATCTCACAAGGGTTGCCTGTTTTACTAAGTGTGAGTTGTACAGAAATGATACCTCACAAGGACTGTCTGTTTAATTGGGAATGAGTGACACAGAAATTAGAGCTCAAAAACACTGTCTGTATAAATATATGTGAGAGGCACAGAAATGGAACCTCACAAGGATCACTGGACTGTGTGTGAGTCACACATTGACAGAACCTCACAAGGACTACTAATGTTTGTGAGTTGCACAGATATAAAAGCTGTGAAGGACTACAGTGTCAATGTGTGTGAGTCATACAATTACAGAACCTCACAGGGACCCCAGTCTAACTGTGTGTGAGTCTTACATTGACAAAACCTCACAAGGACCACAGTCTGACTGTGTGTGTCTCACATCGGCAGAACCTCACAAGGACCGCAGTCTGAATGTGTGTGAGTCACACATCGACAGAACCTCACAAGGACTACTATTGTTTGTGAGTTACACAGAAATAAAAGCTGTGAAGTGCTATCTGTTTAATTGTGTTATCCAGAATTGAAAGCTAACAAGGATCACTGGTATAACTGTTTATGGGTCCAGTGTGGATGAAATTCATATCTAAACCTCTATAACTGTGTTAGTGTCACCCAGAGGCAAGACCTCATAAGGTTTTTGGCATCTATGTATTCTAAAGCAACTCTGCAACTCCATGGAAATGTTTCAGAGGTAATTTGATACTGTGTTAGTGTTAAGGAAATTTGGCACTCTGTTCATCTATTCCCTTGGGTGTCACTGTCAGAAGCAGGGTAGGACTTAACAAGAACCACATGTTGGACTGTTTAGATTCCAGGGGAGAAAGCTGGGTAACTTGATACTGTGCTTGTTGACAGATGGGACCTCACAAGGACCACAGTGTCAATGTGTGTGTCTTATATTGACAGAACCTCACAAGGACCATAGTGTCAATGTGTGTGAGTCATACATTGACAAAACCTCACAAGGACAACAGCCTGAATGTGTGTGAGTCTCACATTGCCAGAACTTCACAAGAACCACACTGTCAATGTGTGTGAGTCATACATTGACAGAACCTCACAAGGACCACAGTCTGAATGTGTATCAGTCTTACATTGACAGAACCTCACAGGGACCCCAGTCTGACTGTGTGTGAGCCTTACATTTACAAAACCTCACAAGGACCACAGTCTGACTGTGTGTGTCTCACATCTGCAGAACCTCACAAGGACTGCAGTCTGAATGTGTGTGAGTCATACATGGACAGAACCTCACAAGGACTACTATTGTTTGTGAGTTACAAAGAAATAAAAGCTGTGAAGGACTATCTGTTTAATTATGTTTGAGTTGACCAGAATTAAAAGCTAACAAGGATCACTGGTATAACTGGTTGTTGGGTTAGTTTACAGGGACTGTAAAGCTGGATGAAATTCATATCTAAACCTCTATAACTGTGTTAGTGTCACCCAGAGGCAAACCTCATAAGGATGATGGCATTACTGTATTCCAAAAGTAACTCTGCATCTGCATATGAGGGTTTCAGAGGTGAGTTGATACTCTGTTTATGTAACGGTAATTTGACACTTTGTTTGTTAGGGGGACAGGGGGAGTCAGTTACATGTACCAGCGACTACAAGGCTGTAAGGGGGGCAGAGGGAGTCAGTTACATGTTCCAGCGACTACAAGACTGTGGGAGGGGGCAGGGGGAGTCAGTTGCATGTACCAGCGACTACAAGGCTGTGAGGGGGAGGGGGGCAGGGCGAATCAGTTTCATGTACCAGCGACTACAAGGCTGTCGGGTGGGGGCAGGGGAGTCAGGTTGATGTACCTACGACTACAAGGCTGTAGGAGGGGGCAGGGGGAGTCAGATGTATGTACCAGCGACTACAAGGCTCTAGGATGGAGCAGGGGGAGTCAGGTTGATGTACAAACAACTATAAGGCTGTAGGAGGGGGCAGAGGGAGTCTGTTGTATGTACCAGCGTTCACAAGGCTAAAGAAGGGGCAGGGTGAGTCAGTTACATGTACCAGCGACTACAAGGCTGTGGGGGGGGGGGGCAGGTGGAGTCAGTTGCATGTACCAGCGACTACAGGCTGTGGGAGGGGACAGGGGGAGTCAGTTACATGTACCAGCGACTACAAGGCTGGAGGAGGGGGCAGGGGGAGTCAGTTGTATGTACCAGTGACTACAAGGCTGTGAGGGGGGGGGCAGAGGGAGTCAGGTACATGTACCAGCGACTACAAGGCTGTGGGAGGGGCCAGGGGAGTCAGTTACATGTAATAGCGACTACAAGGCTGTGAGGGGGGGGGGGGCCAGGGGGAATCAGTTTAATGTACCAGCGACTACAAGGCTGTAGCAGGGGACAGGGGGAGTCAGTTGTATGTACCAGCTACTACAAGGCTTTAGGAGGGGGCAGGGGGAGTCAGTTGTATGTACCAACGACTACAAGGCTTTAGGAGGGGGCAGGGGGAGTCAGTTGTATGTACCAACGACTACAAGGCTGTAGCAGGGGACAGGGGGAGTCAGGTTGATGTACTAACGACAATAAGGCTGTAGGAGGGGGCAGAGGGAGTCTGTTGTATGTACCAGCGACTAAAAGGCTTTAGGAGGCAGCAGTGGGAGTCAGTTGCATGTACCAGCGACTACAAGGCTCTAGGATGGAGCAGGGGGAGTCAGTTGCATGTACCAGCGACTACAAGGCTGTAGCAGGGGGCAGTGGGAGTCAGTTGTATGTACCAGCGTTCACAAGGCTGTAGGAGGGGGCAGGGGGAGTCAGTTGTATGTACCAACAACTACAAGGCTGTAGGACTCTCCCCCAAATCCGCCTACTATATTAACAACTGACTCCCCCTGCCCCTCCTAAAGCCATATGGTCACTGATATCAACAACTGACTCCCCCTACCCCTTTCTAAAGCAATGTGGTCACTGATATCAACAACTGACTGTAGCCATAAGTTTTGAGGAGTCGTCTCCATTTGACTCCTGTGGGAGAGGAGTCACAGGCTGCTGGACTCCATAGGGAGAGGCATATGGGTCATTTGAGAGTCACAGCCAGCTGACTCCACATACATGCATAGTGTGCATCATTTATGTAACTAGGTGCACAGAGAAAAGAAATGTTGTCAAACCAATGGAAATGGAGTCAGAAGAGCTGCACACAAATATGATTCTCATTGTTTTTGACAATGAGTGTCAACTCCAGACTGACATGTTTTGCTGGTTAAATCTCCTATGTTGAGTCAAATAGCTTTGACTCTCTTGCAATGTATGGAGCAAAGATCTATTTTCACTCTCTTTCATAGACAGTCATTAGTTTGACTCTGGTCACAAGAGAGTCAGACCTGTCTGATTCTGATTCTGAATGGAGTTTGACTCTCTTTGCAGAGGGATTAGACTCCATAATTTTAGAGAGTCATTAAGCGAGTCATTTTAGAGTCATCTGAGTGATAGCCCTATGACTCCCAAGTGGGAGTCACTGTGACTCTATCACTTCTGTGTGTGTGTCCTTTAGACCAGAATATACTACACTAGTCAAGTAATCTGACATTGAACAGAACAGGGGCCTGTCAGCCAATCTGTGATATGGACACCACCTGTGGTCAGTGAGGGCCAGGGACCTTGGTTTCATTACACCCTCCCCCTCAGCATCCTCTCCCAACCATACCCCTCCAAGGAATCTGGGTCAGGTCAACACAACAGTTCCCTACTTTCCAAAGAGGTGCAATCTCACAAGGGTTGCCTGTTTTACTAAGTGTGAGTTGTACAGAAATGATACCTCACAAGGACTGTCTGTTTAATTGGGTATGAGTGACACAGAAATTAAAACTCAAAAACACTGTCTGTATAATATATGTGAGAGGCACAGAAATGGAACGTCACAAGGATCACTGGACTGCCTGTGAGTCTTATATTGACAGAACCTCACCAGGACTACTAATGTTTGTGAGTTGCACAGATATAAAAGCTGTGAAGGACTACAGTGTCAATGTGTGTGAGTCATACAATTACAGAACCTCACAGGGACCCCAGTCTAACTGTGTGTGAGTCTTACATTGACAAAACCTCACAAGGACCACAGTCTGACTGTGTGTGTCTCACATCGGCAGAACCTCACAAGGACCGCAGTCTGAATGTGTGTGAGTCACACATCGACAGAACCTCACAAGGACTACTATTGTTTGTGAGTTACACAGAAATAAAAGCTGTGAAGTGCTATCTGTTTAATTGTGTTTGAGTTATCCAGAATTGAAAGCTAACAAGGATCACTGGTATAACTGTTTATGGGTCCAGTGTGGATGAAATTCATATCTAAACCTCTATAACTGTGTTAGTGTCACCCAGAGGCAAGACCTCATAAGGTTTTTGGCATCTATGTATTCTAAAGCAACTCTGCAACTCCATGGAAATGTTTCAGAGGTAATTTGATACTGTGTTAGTGTTAAGGAAATTTGGCACTCTGTTCATCTATTCCCTTGGGTGTCACTGTCAGAAGCAGGGTAGGACTTAACAAGAACCACATGTTGGACTGTTTAGATTCCAGGGGAGAAAGCTGGGTAACTTGATACTGTGCTTGTTGACAGATGGGACCTCACAAGGACCACAGTGTCAATGTGTGTGTCTTATATTGACAGAACCTCACAAGGACCATAGTGTCAATGTGTGTGAGTCATACATTGACAAAACCTCACAAGGACAACAGCCTGAATGTGTGTGAGTCTCACATTGCCAGAACTTCACAAGAACCACACTGTCAATGTGTGTGAGTCATACATTGACAGAACCTCACAAGGACCACAGTCTGAATGTGTATCAGTCTTACATTGACAGAACCTCACAGGGACCCCAGTCTGACTGTGTGTGAGCCTTACATTTACAAAACCTCACAAGGACCACAGTCTGACTGTGTGTGTCTCACATCTGCAGAACCTCACAAGGACCGCAGTCTGAATGTGTGTGAGTCATACATGGACAGAACCTCACAAGGACTACTATTGTTTGTGAGTTACAAAGAAATAAAAGCTGTGAAGGACTATCTGTTTAATTATGTTTGAGTTGACCAGAATTAAAAGCTAACAAGGATCACTGGTATAACTGGTTGTTGGGTTAGTTTACAGGGACTGTAAAGCTGGATGAAATTCATATCTTAACCTCTATAACTGTGTTAGTGTCACCCAGAGGCAAACCTCATAAGGATGATGGCATTACTGTATTCCAAAAGTAACTCTGCATCTGCATATGAGGGTTTCAGAGGTGAGTTGATACTCTGTTTATGTAACGGTAATTTGACACTTTGTTTGTTAGGGGGACAGGGGGAGTCAGTTACATGTACCAGCGACTACAAGGCTGTAAGGGGGGCAGGGGGAGTCAGTTACATGTTCCAGCGACTACAAGACTGTGGGAGGGGGCAGGGGGAGTCAGTTGCATGTACCAGCGACTACAAGGCTGTGAGGGGGAGGGGGGCAGGGCGAATCAGTTTCATGTACCAGCGACTACAAGGCTGTCGGGTGGGGGCAGGGGAGTCAGGTTGATGTACCTACGACTACAAGGCTGTAGGAGGGGGCAGGGGGAGTCAGATGTATGTACCAGCGACTACAAGGCTCTAGGATGGAGCAGGGGGAGTCAGGTTGATGTACAAACAACTATAAGGCTGTAGGAGGGGGCAGAGGGAGTCTGTTGTATGTACCAGCGTTCACAAGGCTAAAGAAGGGGCAGGGTGAGTCAGTTACATGTACCAGCGACTACAAGGCTGTGGGGGGGGGGGGGGGGGCAGGTGGAGTCAGTTGCATGTACCAGCGACTACAGGCTGTGGGAGGGGACAGGGGGAGTCAGTTACATGTACCAGCGACTACAAGGCTGGAGGAGGGGGCAGGGGGAGTCAGTTGTATGTACCAGTGACTACAAGGCTGTGAGGGGGGGGGGCAGAGGGAGTCAGGTACATGTACCAGCGACTACAAGGCTGTGGGAGGGGCCAGGGGAGTCAGTTACATGTAATAGCGACTACAAGGCTGTGAGGGGGGGGGGGGCCAGGGGGAAACAGTTTAATGTACCAGCGACTACAAGGCTGTAGCAGGGGACAGGGGGAGTCAGTTGTATGTACCAGCTACTACAAGGCTTTAGGAGGGGGCAGGGGGAGTCAGTTGTATGTACCAACGACTACAAGGCTTTAGGAGGGGGCAGGGGGAGTCAGTTGTATGTACCAACGACTACAAGGCTGTAGCAGGGGACAGGGGGAGTCAGGTTGATGTACTAACGACAATAAGGCTGTAGGAGGGGGCAGAGGGAGTCTGTTGTATGTACCAGCGACTAAAAGGCTTTAGGAGGCAGCAGTGGGAGTCAGTTGCATGTACCAGCGACTACAAGGCTCTAGGATGGAGCAGGGGGAGTCAGTTGCATGTACCAGCGACTACAAGGCTGTAGCAGGGGGCAGTGGGAGTCAGTTGTATGTACCAGCGTTCACAAGGCTGTAGGAGGGGGCAGGGGGAGTCAGTTGTATGTACCAACGACTACAAGGCTGTAGGACTCTCCCCCAAATCCGCCTACTATATTAACAACTGACTCCCCCTGCCCCTCCTAAAGCCATATGGTCACTGATATCAACAACTGACTCCCCCTACCCCTTTCTAAAGCAATGTGGTCACTGATATCAACAACTGACTGTAGCCATAAGTTTTGAGGAGTCGTCTCCATTTGACTCCTGTGGGAGAGGAGTCACAGGCTGCTGGACTCCATAGGGAGAGGCATATGGGTCATTTGAGAGTCACAGCCAGCTGACTCCACATACATGCATAGTGTGCATCATTTATGTAACTAGGTGCACAGAGAAAAGAAATGTTGTCAAACCAATGGAAATGGAGTCAGAAGAGCTGCACACAAATATGATTCTCATTGTTTTTGACAATGAGTGTCAACTCCAGACTGACATGTTTTGCTGGTTAAATCTCCTATGTTGAGTCAAATAGCTTTGACTCTCTTGCAATGTATGGACCAAAGATCTATTTTCACTCTCTTTCATAGACAGTCATTAGTTTGACTCTGGTCACAAGAGAGTCAGACCTGTCTGATTCTGATTCTGAATGGAGTTTGACTCTCTTTGCAGAGGGATTAGACTCCATAATTTTAGAGAGTCATTAAGCGAGTCATTTTAGAGTCATCTGAGTGATAGCCCTATGACTCCCAAGTGGGAGTCACTGTGACTCTATCACTTCTGTGTGTGTGTCCTTTAGACCAGAATATACTACACTAGTCAAGTAATCTGACATTGAACAGAACAGGGGCCTGTCAGCCAATCTGTGATATGGACACCACCTGTGGTCAGTGAGGGCCAGGGACCTTGGTTTCATTACACCCTCCCCCTCAGCATCCTCTCCCAACCATACCCCTCCAAGGAATCTGGGTCAGGTCAACACAACAGTTCCCTACTTTCCAAAGAGGTGCAATCTCACAAGGGTTGCCTGTTTTACTAAGTGTGAGTTGTACAGAAATGATACCTCACAAGGACTGTCTGTTTAATTGGGTATGAGTGACACAGAAATTAAAACTCAAAAACACTGTCTGTATAATATATGTGAGAGGCACAGAAATGGAACGTCACAAGGATCACTGGACTGCCTGTGAGTCTTATATTGACAGAACCTCACCAGGACTACTAATGTTTGTGAGTTGCACAGATATAAAAGCTGTGAAGGACTACAGTGTCAATGTGTGTGAGTCATACAATTACAGAACCTCACAGGGACCCCAGTCTAACTGTGTGTGAGTCTTACATTGACAAAACCTCACAAGGACCACAGTCTGACTGTGTGTGTCTCACATCGGCAGAACCTCACAAGGACCGCAGTCTGAATGTGTGTGAGTCACACATCGACAGAACCTCACAAGGACTACTATTGTTTGTGAGTTACACAGAAATAAAAGCTGTGAAGTGCTATCTGTTTAATTGTGTTTGAGTTATCCAGAATTGAAAGCTAACAAGGATCACTGGTATAACTGTTTATGGGTCCAGTGTGGATGAAATTCATATCTAAACCTCTATAACTGTGTTAGTGTCACCCAGAGGCAAGACCTCATAAGGTTTTTGGCATCTATGTATTCTAAAGCAACTCTGCAACTCCATGGAAATGTTTCAGAGGTAATTTGATACTGTGTTAGTGTTAAGGAAATTTGGCACTCTGTTCATCTATTCCCTTGGGTGTCACTGTCAGAAGCAGGGTAGGACTTAACAAGAACCACATGTTGGACTGTTTAGATTCCAGGGGAGAAAGCTGGGTAACTTGATACTGTGCTTGTTGACAGATGGGACCTCACAAGGACCACAGTGTCAATGTGTGTGTCTTATATTGACAGAACCTCACAAGGACCATAGTGTCAATGTGTGTGAGTCATACATTGACAAAACCTCACAAGGACAACAGCCTGAATGTGTGTGAGTCTCACATTGCCAGAACTTCACAAGAACCACACTTTCAATCTGTGTGAATCATACATTGACAGAACCTCACAAGGACCACAGTCTGAATGTGTATCAGTCTTACATTGACAGAACCTCACAGGGACCCCAGTCTGACTGTGTGTGAGCCTTACATTTACAAAACCTCACAAGGACCACAGTCTGACTGTGTGTGTCTCACATCTGCAGAACCTCACAAGGACCGCAGTCTGAATGTGTGTGAGTCATACATGGACAGAACCTCACAAGGACTACTATTGTTTGTGAGTTACAAAGAAATAAAAGCTGTGAAGGACTATCTGTTTAATTATGTTTGAGTTGACCAGAATTGAAAGCTAACAAGGATCACTGGTATAACTGGTTGTTGGGTTAGTTTACAGGGACTGTAAAGCTGGATGAAATTCATATCTAAACCTCTATAACTGTGTTAGTGTCACCCAGAGGCAAACCTCATAAGGATGATGGCATTACTGTATTCCAAAAGTAACTCTGCATCTGCATATGAGGGTTTCAGAGGTGAGTTGATACTCTGTTTATGTAACGGTAATTTGACACTTTGTTTATATAGTCCCTGGGGTGTCAGAAGCAGGACAGGACTTAACATGAACCACATGTTGACTTGTTTAGGTTTTAGGGAGGAAAGCTGGGTAACTTGATACTGTGCCTGTTTACAGATTAAACCTGACAGGAGTCTGGCTGTGTTTCAGTCTTACATTGACAAAACCTCACAAGGACAACAGTCTGGATGTGTGTGAGTCTTACATTGACAGAACCTCACAAGGACCACAGTCTGAATGTATGTCAGTCTTACATTGACAGAACCTCACAAGGACCACAGTCTGACTGTGTGTGAGTCTTACATTGACAAAACCTCACAAGGACCACAGTCTGACTGTGTGTGTCTCACATCTGCAGAACCTCACAAGGACCGCAGTCTGAATGTGGGTGAGTCATACATCGACAGAACCTCACAAGGACAGCAGTCTGAATGTGTGTGAGATTTTATTTGTTTAAACACCCACAGAGTTTCAAAGAGGTCCTTGTGTGGTTTAGCAGCACAGCACACACACAGTTGTAGTGAGTTCCCCGTAAGGTATTTTTAGTTTAAAAGAACACACAGTATTGGTATTGTCCTTGTGAGGTTTTTATATCTGCAACACAGACATGTACTGTATTAGTAGGCAGCAGTGGCCCTTAAAGGGTTAATAATGCCTCTTGCGCTGGGATGTGCCCACTAGGAGCTGAAAAGTGTTAGATAGTTATGCTATATTCCTCATGATGTCCCATGAGTGTGACACACAGAGACAGTTTCCATGTGATACCTGTGAGGTTTTATTTTTGAAGGACACTCAGACAATATTAGCATAGTTCATCTCAGGTTTCCTCAATTTAGGATTGACACACAGGTTTTTGTGGTCCTCATGAGGTCTTATTTGAGCAAGACACAGTAGTGCTGTGGTCCTTGTGACTCTCAAGTACATGCCACATATAATTTGTTATTGTCCATGTTTCTTCATCTAAAAGAGGAGGGAGATCATCATTCTGTCAGTTCTAGTTTGGATACATATAAGTCACCAATCCTTAGTCTGCATTTGGGGGCTTTCTTTTTCCAGAGGAAATTGTATACTGTGTTTACATACAAGCAACCTGATATTCTAGGTGATGATTCCCCGGGCCCTTATGGGGTACAGTGGCAGTAGTCTGATGAGTTCCTAACATGGCCCGGTGGCGCCCTCTGTAGACTGTGCTAGGAATCATTAGAATAACTGTGTTTCAGTGTGTTTCCAAACACGGTTAAACACAATTTTAAACACACCTCATGCCTTGTGAGGTCTCGCTCAAAAAGTGGCGGAAAATGTGTTTCATTACGTAATATAGCCAAATAAGGGCATTTCCTTGTGAGGTTACCTCACAAGGAATTTTACCTCACAAGGTCTCCCCCTCCCCGTAAAGTACCTCATAAGGGTTTAATCCACGCACACACATACACACAGACACACCCCCACACACACACACCGATACACACACACACACACACACACACACCCACACACATACACACAGACACACCCCCACACACACACACCGATACACACACACACACACACACACAGACACACACACACACATACACACACACACACACCCACACACACACACACACACACACACACACACACACCGACACACACACACACACACACACACACCGATACACACACACACACACACACACACCCACACACATACACACCGATACACACACACACACATATACACACACACACACACACACATACACACACACACACACACATACATACACACACACACACACAAACACACACACACACATGTACTGTCTGACCCCCCCGCTCACCGAGCTACCCGAGGAGGACGAGTGGTGAGTACCCCCCCCTACATACACACACACACATACACACACACACACACACACACACACACACCACACAGACAGTGGGTGACACCCTCCCACACACACAAATATGGGACAGCTCTCCCAGGTGCGCGGACAAACGTTAACAGCGTTAATCTTGCATCTCAAAATGTCTTAATCGTAATCTTACATCTTAAAATGTCTTAATCTAAGGCAGAAAGAAGAAAAAAAAATCGGGCGTTGCATACTAGTTGACTAGCTTATCCTACAATGGACTGTGTAATTTTAAGATAGGATTAAGATAGGTTAAGATAAGATTAAAACTTATTTTAAGATAATTAAGACGATCTTAACTCTGGGTTAAGCTGTATAAGTTTGTCCGCGCACCTGGGAGAGCTATCCTGGGCGTGCCCCACTCACAGCCTGAACGACACCCCCCACACTCAGGCAAATATGAGTGTCAGCCCATGTCGCCAAAAGCACTCTCATACAAGGGTCAGGCACTGCTGACTACAGACTATAATAGATGGGTCAAGGGCCATTTTAGTAAGGGGCAGGCTATGCTGTATCTTCAATAACAGGCTTGACTATTGCAAAATTGCTTGAGAGTCTGACCATGCTGGAACCTCATGCCAGAGTCTGACAATGCTGGACTGTTGAAAGTTGAAAGAGACTCTCCCCAGAGTCCAGAATGGCGAAACTCTCGCCGATATAAAGTTCTGTACCCCGCAGGTTACTGACTGCTCTATAGCCTCACAGAGAAAAGAAGTAGAATCCTGGTCACTCCCAAATGGGAGTCTGGACTCAATCACTGAGGTAACTCTCCCCACGACTCAAAAGTGACTCCCTAACATAAGGGAGTCTTGTAGAGTCATTATAGAGTTATTATAGAGTCCTGCTAATGTTAGGGAGTCAATTGAGAGTCCTGGGGAGAGTTACCTCAGTGATCCAGTCGGGAGTCACAGTGATTCTACATCTTCTCTCTGTGCTGTTGTTATCACAATGCTTAAATGCAGCCCCGGGGCGTTGTCCCCGGGCAGGGATGCATTCTTCCCCCATACAGGGTTAAACCAAAGTTAAAGAGTTGACAATATCTTCAATAACAGCTGACTGACAGCACAGTCTGTTGACACTAATCAGTTAAAGTGCCCATCTGTGCAGGGAGTAGTTCTACAATACATTGACCAACATTCAGTGAGTAGCTCACCCAGCTTTATCTATCATCCTGTGACTCCTCTGTGACTGCACTCTTAGTTTACCCTCTAAGGACAGCATGTCACTAAACAATGGCAGTTGTCATCATGAGGCACCAGCACCAATACTGCCCTGACAAGTAACTTCCTAGGGCTGCATTGGTGCATTATGATGACCCTTCGGGAATGTCTCTACCCTGTTGAGTCGGTATAATGCTTGAATGCAGCCCTGGCAAATCAATCGCAACTGCTGCATTCATGCATCATGAAGACCAAGGGCATGATATATTAAATCATTATGCCGTCCCTAAAGGGTTGAGGCACCTATCACATTTATGTAGCAGTCTGTAGATAATCCCAGTAGTGGAGGGGATTAGCCGTCCTACAACGGCAGCCCGTTATTCTGATCAGCCGGCTTCATCTACAAATGGTGGATTAACCCTTTGAGGGCTTTACTGGGGTATGTACTTTATCCTTATGATGCTTGAATACAGACTTGGTGAGTAACTGGCCATGTGCTGTATTCATAATGCACCAATGCTCAGCAGTGGGATACTCACAGGACTGCATTGGTGCATCATGACGACAAATGTCGCTTTTTAGTGACATCCCGCCCTTAAAGCGTGCACACACAGTATAGCACGATGCGGCCCTTACAGAGTTAAGAACTCATGCGGTGGTTATGATGTGGGGTAAGTAATCGGTTGCCATCAGCCGATTATCTGGGGTAAGATGCTCACTAAGCTCTGTAACTGTCACAGCTAGGCTAGCCCTTTCAGGACGGCATAATGCCTTTAAGGTAAAAGCTTGGGTCTATGCATACGTCACCTGGTGGCAAAGAAATGAAACTACCTATAATCATGATAAAAGTATATTTCTCTCTTGTATATGTCCTAACTCACCACATCATAGTGTTCTACACATCTTGTCACTCTTTTTCATTGTTGCTAAACGATGTGCGCTACTCTATTATAAACATTTTAGACTGACTATAAGATATTTGAATAATTCCCAAACTGTTTTAATTCATCAATGAATCAATATTTTTTTATATAGTAAAATGTATCACATGATCTCATATACAGATGGCTAATGTTTTGGTCACAAATTGTTGGCAATTCTTTTTTCTATGTTGCAATACAATTTTCTGGATTTGTGTTTTCTCCCTAAATCGGTCATCACTCTTCATGCCATCCTAAAGGGTCAACCAGTCAAGGATGGGGAACTCATAAAAGCTGCATTCATTCATCATATCAGCCCTGTAGGGGGTTGATGCACTCCTGACAAGTGAGCATGATGCACCAATGCATCACCGACAGGAGACTTGCCTTCCCTGTGCTGGTACATCATAGGGCAGGGGTAGACACTAACACTGGCCCGGGAGCCAATGGCCCATAATTTTGGATCTGGACCCGTAGTTTTCTTCAGAATTACCTTCCCATGGGCCCGGGTGGCCAATAGGGAATTTTGCAAGATATTTGATGGGAGTATATCTAACAAGTATAGGCATGTAATATGTCGTTTGCAAGAGGAAAATGAGAGCAAATGAGACAATTTGATTTCATCTTAACCTAGATAGATCAGGAAAATATATGATTTTCTCTTTGAAAAAAGTAAAATTTGTTCCAGGGCCCACACCTGAAATTGCGGGCCCATAGATTTCTGGAGCTACAGGCCCGGGTGGCCCACAGCTGAAAAAGTTAGTATCTACCCCTGTAGGGACGAACAACCATTGAGAAATCATACGATGACTAAAGATGACAAGAACAGACAGTTATTCATGTTGAAGTCCTAAGTCTTTCCTGGTACTGTCGCTAATACAAGCCCCGTGCTTATTACTATGAACATTACAATGCCTATAAGTCAGTTCATGGAACAGGCCTTAATAATCAAATATGATTATTTTTAAGAAGAAGAGCCTTCTTTATAATTGTGAAATCCTCCTGTGAGTTCCCGGACAATGAATCCGACCAACGTATATGGCCATTCCCATGTAACAAGAGACTCATGCCTTGCTGTTTAAAGTGACCTCTTCTTCTATATCTTAAATTCTACTTGAATGTGTTCAAAGTGTCATTATAATATCATATTTGGAGGTTGGTGCACAATAAAGTATCATTGATGCGCAATATGAGGCAGAATAACACAGGTATAGCCTTTATCACTGTATTTTCAATGGGTGGAATTATAGCATGCACTCCAAAACTCTTAATTGGGCATAAATTCTTGGGAATAATGTTTAATAAATTAGATAGGACATGAATAATAGCAATCTTGAGTATCCTGATCCTTTTTTAGCAAAATTAATCTTTGAGCCCTAAACATCGGACCATGCCACTTTAAGCTCATTTAGAATAAGTCACGAATACTTAGGCTAATTATCATGAGACAAAACTTGTTCAACGACAATGAGTAGGAGGGCCTTTCACAAGAATCCGTGGGTGCACTTACAGAACAAGGGCAGCTGACCAAGGCCTGTTATCAGGATGTGGTAGTGTAACAAGGCATTAGGAGCAGTGTGTGTCTGTGTGTGTGGGCTCTACACCCACACAACACCCACACACCTACACTTAGGCCAAATAAAAAGGGTGTGTTTAAGGTTACCCGACCCTGCCTAGCAAAACAGGGCCCACCCTAGAAATTTTCATCCAATTTTGAAAAAATATTCATACTTTAGGTCATTTTGGACCAATTTGTTCTGGTAATTCACAAGTCGAGGCAGTCGTCGCTGAGTCAGCATTGAAGTTCGCGAGTCATTTTATAAAAATGATTAAAATTGAAAAAGGAAAAATCCGACCTACCTTCCCTAGATTTTCAGAACATGTAACCTGAAACACACCATCTATTATTTTTGGCCTTAGGGTATTATTCTAAGTCAGCCCTTTAAGGACGGCATATTGCAAAAAGATGACATTTGTTGTCATGATGTATCAATGCAGCTCCAGCGAGTAACTTGAATAGAGCTCTGACAACCTTACTCATTGGGGCTGCATTGGTGCATCATGCTGACCCTTCCTGACTTCTCAACATGATATCTGAATACCCCACAGGGCTGCATTCATGCATCATGATAACCAAGGACGTGGTGCATTACGGCCTTATGCCTTCCTTATACTTATAGGGTTATCGCCTACACCGCCCACACACCGACACTGATCCCCGTCTCCGCGCTATGTGTCTTAGAGCCCTGTCTTACAAGACTTCCTCTTCCTTAAGTTATACCTCATCTAAGCTGAGCCTGTTGTTCTAGACAATGGGTGTGAAACTTACACCATTTGATTAGAAAGGCTCTTGTTTTAAGAACCAAAGTCCCATTGCTGAGGGGTTAGTGGCCTGAAAGTCTGTACTAAGCCTGTTACAGGCTGAGGGATCGCAGGGGTACGGCAGGCACTTTCAGCGTAGGGGGAACTGAAAGGTATTTTGACCCCTTTTTACATGACCTGTTTGGTTTGACCTTTTATGGGGTTGGTCAAAAGTGGGGTGAAGGGGGGCATGTCCTCCTATTCCCCCCATCTCCCTGGTTGCGAAGGCCCTGGACGGATTAAACTGCTCGGGGCCAGTCTAAGAGCAGCTAACAGGCTGTTGGGTCAGAAGGCTCGTGCCCAGGGCTTTATACATGAATTATCTAAAGCTAGGGGTGTCTTACTGTGGGTTCATGGGTTAGGGAGGGTCTGGTTCCCCAATACAGCCCTGGTGAGTTACTCACATTTATGCTGTCTTTGGGTGACATGCTGTCCTTACAGGGCTAGGCATCACAGATGAAGGTTAAATGGTCAGTGTCCAGGCAAAGCTTTCAACTTTTTTTTAAATCGATAATGCCATTGCTTTTACTGAGAAAATCTGTATATCGCCATATCATCATATAACCTGGGATGTATCTGATGGTCCTGTGAAAAAAATGGCAGCGTGTTTATGTTTGTACGACGTAGAAAAAAGCTCTTTTAGGCCTTCCTTATCATGATTTGAATCTTGTGAAATGCAGCCTAAGATTCAACTTGTGAAATAACCCTTCAACAGACCCCAACCTCTGTCTATGTATGCATTGTGCTGTGGCCTTAGGCTGTGTGCAGCAGATTACTGGACCATGTAGTGTTAGTGATTCCCGCTCGGTGAGAGCCGCTCGGCGAGAGCCGCTCGGGGAGAGCCGCTCGGCGAGAGCCGCTCGGCGAGAGCCGCTCGGCGAGAGCCGCTCGGCGAGAGCCGCTCGGTGTGTTAGCTCAATTAGCAGCTTAATCAGGGGAAGGGGATTAATCAGAGCTGCTCGTAAAACACCCTCCCAGGGGTCAACGACACGACGCGTAGAGGGTTTGACGTTATTGAAGGGTGGGGCCACAGGTCACCGAAGTGGGGGGACGGGTGAGGCATGGGGGGCTGAGGGGGTCGGGGGGGGGATGGGGGGCGAGAGGTAGACAGGCAGCCAAAGTGACAGGCAGACGGAGAGGCAAGCAGACAGGTAGGCAGACAGGTAGGCAGACAGGCAGACAGGCAGGCAGGCAGGCAGGCCGGCAGACAGACAGGCAGGCAGGCAGGCAGACAGGCAGGCAGGCAGGCAGACAGACATGCAGACAGCCAGGCAGGCAGGCAGACAGGCAAGCAGACAGCCGGGCAGACAGACAGGCAGACAGGCAGGCAGGCAGGCAGGCTAGCTGACAGCCAGACAGGCAGACAGACAGGCTAGCAGGCAAACAGGCAGGCAGACAGGCAGGCAGAGAGGGAGACAGGCAGGCAGGCAGGCAGCCAAGCATCAGGCTAACTGGTTTCATAAACGCAGGAAGCGCTGGCATGATGCATGCAGGACTTTGTCATCAATCACATCAATGAATGTAAAATGTTTGATATTCTAATCTCCACTCCCAGACTCTGACCAGACATGCCCATATACAGGCAGCCGGGGGGGTGGTACTTAATAAAGACCGTCCAATATTACGGCCCTCGTCACGCTCGGCTGACTTTAGGGTTATTGGCGCTAATCGGGCGGACGCGGAAAGATGCTGCAAATGAATTATGTGTGAGGAAATGAGCGGAGGCGGCACGGACTAACCCTGTCAGGGCCGCACGGTGCTTTAACGTCCTTTGTCAGCATCGTGCATGAATGCATCCTGGGTGAATCTACTCGCCCGGGCGGCATCCAAGCCTCATGCTGACACTATGGGGTCCCAAAGGGTCGGCACGATACATGAATGCAGCCCTGGCGAGTAACTCCCTAGCGCTGCATTCATGTATCCTGACCACCATGGGCCTCATGTATTAAAGCACCATGCTGCCCTTACAGGGTTGAGGCTGGGCAGGACATGGGTAGAGGCGGCACAGATGGCGGACATTACACACAGGACAGGACCCACAGTGGGGAAACCTTACATGAGAAACGCAGTCTATACAAAAACATTTTCACCATGCAGGATATTCGGTCCTGCAGATAGTTTGTGTTGCAGGTCCAGGCTTATTTTTTGCAGGCCAGGGTATCAGAGTACAATCCTTGTTATTTAAAAATCAAATAAAAGGCAACTTTTCACACTAATAATGATAATGAATAGTGTTACCCTTTATGTTACAAATATACAAATCAATTGAATATGTAAATCAGTGAAGAAAATATTCATGCTTTCTATTTTATGCTGTAGAAACCTTAATGTTGGTCCAATTTACAAGCCGTAAAGTCTGGTATGTAGGCAAAGACCTGCAGATGATAGCCAGTCATATGGGTCGGCAGTAGCCACGTCTCTGCCGGCCCGGCAGGCTTTATGCCGGCTATAACCGGTGTCAGGCAGGATTTCGTATGGACTGATTTGAAATGCATGGACGGGGCTCGCAGATTTAAGTAAAAATAGGCCATGTAGTGAAAACACGCTTTCAAATTTTTGGAAAGGGAGCATATTAAATGATTGGTGAATGGAATTTATTGAGAAAAATAAAAAAGTGTTCCACCAGGGCACAATTACACATCTTTCTGAATTTAAAGCACTAATTACGGGTAACAGACATATAAGAATTTTTGAACTGGACTTTGGATGGCATTGGGCTTATACCACTGGTGAATATTTCGGCTTTGATCACCCAGCATTCTGCCAGATATTGTTTCCTATGTTATAACATGGGTAACAAAAGGCGTCTTTTAGCCCCTCAATCCGCCGTCCTTCAATCAGCAGCGAGACAACAACACAGAAAAAACAGGCGGTGCGTCTCCTCCCTACTAGACGGTATCAGGCCTGAATTATGGATCCCTTATCTCAGCTCTAACCATTTGGGGACAACATACTGTTTTAATGCACTGTGTCCTATTTTAGACGTAATGTATTTATCAGATGCTCATGCGGCATCACCTGGTACGTCACCCTTGCTGCATCCATGTATCGGGGTAGCTTGCTGGGGATGATGCAATCGTGATGGATTCCCCACATGCTGCATTAGTGCATCATGAGGACAACTGGAGTTTATCGATGATACGTCATACTGTCCCTACAGGGTTAATCCATTAAGGATGGCATACTGCATCAATGCATCATGCCTTGGTCGTCATGATGTAATAATGAGGCCCTGGTGAGTAACTTGTCAGGGCTGCATTCATGCATCATGGCGACACACTCCAAAAGGGTCGGCATGATGCGCCAATGCAGCCCCGGCCAGTTACTCCTCAGTGCTGCATTTACGCATCATACCGACCACTGTCATCTTTTAGCGACATGCGGTGCCTGTAGGGTTAAGGAGGGGGTACCCTTACAGGGTAAGTGGCCTCATTACAGACACCACCCTCATCCTGTTACATTACATACAGCTCACATAACATACAGCCTTTTTACAACTTAATTACTAATTTTCCTCAGATATGCAAAATTAATGAGACTTTATTGAATCTAAGTTGCTTCGCTTATGAGGAAAAAAGGTTGAGCAACATTGTAAGGCATATATCTAAAATATAATTATATATTCCCATAGTTCTCATGAGTATACTTGTTCTGGCAGTGTAGGTACATAACAGTTACAAAGGGTTACAGTTACAAATATAAAGAGGATGATAATTGTATTATCATGTGCAATAGATAACCTGGGTGACATCTTAATAATACATATATTCAAGAAATAAATATTCCTTCATGCGTGCTGAAAAATATATGTCGGTTCATATTCAATAATACATATGCCTTGATAGTAAAAGCATGAAAAAGTCATATACCTTCATGCTTAATGATACATGTCCCTTCATATTTGGTAATACATATATTCCTTCATGTTCCCTGTGATAAAACAGTCCCTGATCCTGCAGCTCTCTGCACTGAAAAAGTAAACTTGTCCCCAGACTCTTCGAAGTGACTTTCATAAAATAAATGAGTCAAAAGTTGTTTAACCTTACAGGTTACCATCCCACATATAGAATCTGGAGCTGGCAAATGTCGAGTTTTGGGCTGGCACATGCCAAGTGGGTCTCCTATCTCCAGCTAGAAGACACACTTCCTTGTCACTTAGATGAGTTTTTGACTTGTTTATTTTATGATCGTCACTTGGAAGAGTCTGGAGACAAGTTTACTTTTTGAGTGTGCCCTCAGCCTGTTACAACAGATACTTACTGATACACACATCAAAGGGACCCCGCTATACGCAGTATCTACTCCTCACCACTCACAACATAGAGCGCGAAAACATGGGGAAGGGGCTCAGCATTCCCCCTGCCAGCTCCGCACCAGGCCTGTAGGGACTGGAGCACGTTGACACCATACTTTGGAACTTGAATGTTAACATTTAAGCAAATTCAAGATGCTGTAAAGTTACATTTTAAGTTGCTTAATGCACAGTAATGCTATGTAACAAATTGCAGTGATGGAAAGGTCTTGATAGTGTCTTTAAATAGCTATTTAAAGTGGAATTAACTCAAATTAAATAAGCCTAAAGTGTTCATTTAAGCACATTTACTTTACCTAAGTGTAAACATTCATGCAGTATAACTCGAGGATATCAGTCCCTGCTGCAACTGCTTTGAATCCCCAGGAGAGTGGCCCGGGCAACCACCTACCTCCCATGTCCCCTGCCATCTTGATACATGTCCTAATGATTTACCCACCTGGGCTACATTCATGTACCATATCGCCCCTATAGGGATGGTAGACTACTGAAGGGTAGGCATGATACACCATTGCAGTGACAGTGAGTTATTGCTTTAAACTGCCTCTGCTCAATTGATACCAAGCTCTAGTCTACCTGTGGAGCTAGTCCATGTATATAGGACTTGGCAAATAAAAGAACACACTCTATACCCTAGTAGTGTTTTTCCCGTATAGCCATAGACTCTATCAATAACCTCATAGATGTCATCCTCCCTGTCATTGCTGCATTTTACAAATCAGACATTAAGCATTGAATACATCCGCTGATTGATTTTAGTGGGTTTTTTTTGTGATAATAAAGGTCCAACAGTCACGTAAAATCATGAACGTAATGTCATGAATATCAAATCAATATCAAATATTAAATCAATCAATTGACTCACCAAATAATCCTGCGGCCGTCCTGTTGCTGGCAGGACCCATACTTGTAGCTCGGCTCATCAAACCTAAGTTAACAGTCTAGATTAAAAGATGCTGAGACCGGAGATTCAAACCAATCTGGCTACAGCTTTGGGCACCAACTTGAGCCACACGGAGACTGTTGCACCATACAAGAGGCTGTAGTATTCTACCTACAACAACAAAGCATACAGAGGGCCTATAGGTTAAGCACTGAAGCTACTGACGGCGTATGCAGGGCGTACAACGGTGGTACACCACGCTGGTGTGAGCGGGGCGTACCACAGTCATCCTGTCCAGTTACTCGCCACAAAATCAGCTCTAAAATGTTTATTTCTGGGCGGATTTCCATAATTTAAAAATTGCTGTTGTTGTTATAGGTAGAAATAAGCCCAAAACAGCACTTGTTTTGCATATTCCCAGATTGCACGCCACGCTATGGTCCCAACTCGTGGCTTATAAAGCCACTTGTGGGTCCGAGGGGGCCCATAGCGTGGCGTACAACTGGTCATATGCAAAACGCGTGCCGTCTCTGGTTAGTAGTATGCCTCACTGTGACACTCCTGTGTGGCCCTACACCCTTTATATCCGACACCGCGAATTGGGTCATTTTAGGCCCTCGTGACCTGGGACATGAAGAAAAAATAGATAGTGACATGGGGCAATTCTTAAAATCGATATGGCGACCATGGGCATTTCTTAAAATCGATATGGCGAGATGGGTATTTCTTAAAATCGATATGGGACATGGGGACCCCCCATCAAGGGCCCCTCCTGTTGCTGCCAGGACCCAGACCTAGTGCCGGGCAGGGGGGTAGCTGAGTTGTAGAATTGATTGTTTTACACTGTATGTAGGTACACGTAGGGGGGGGACTCAGGCCCAGCTGGGGGAGTCTAGATTACCATCATACAGCCTTTTTGTGTCAGCGTCTCTTATCGCCCACGTCATGTTTTAGCTGCAGTGTTTACATTCCCGACATTCCCGACATTCCCGACATACCGGCCCAGATGAACCAGGATATAACTCCCAGGGTTAGCCATACATCTATCTCAGAGAATTAGTTCTGTTATTATTTCTACCTTGTCTTTAGTTTTAACCTTAGGTGAGAGTACTTAGTGGTTTGAGTACTTAGACACCTTTATCTATTTACATGATGAATATGGTATAAACAGACAAAGGACCATGGTGACCATAGATCGTTCCTCCTAAGGTGAGAATGGGGCTGTATTCAACATGAGATATGGGCCTTTGCCTTTATCTCATGTATTTTTCTATTCAATCATCTTAAATAACATTTAAATGGCCATAGGAATTTAAATGAATGATGTCACAGGCCATGTAATCTGGGAATACCGTATTTCATGGGGGCATGGGATACAGGATTTTTTAGTACTTAACCATAGTACCTGTTGTATCCACCATGAAATAAATAGACAATTAAATGCCAATGCCCATTGATACCGTCTCTATTGTATTTCACGATTAGTGGCTAGCCAGTATCAATGTCGTAGGCATTTTTGTTGACTCTTTCATGTGAAGCCATTTAATGAAGGAAAGACAAATCTTTCAACCCATTCAACCTACTTTCCTTCCTTGTTCCTAGGGGATATCCATATGATTTCCACACACCATAAACAATTTTTGAAATCTAGATATATGCTGTCAAACATGACAAGGTATAGATGTTGCGGATTACCAACAATGGCCAGTGTGCTATGTACACACAGGCAAGTAAAGATGTCAACTGTCTCCCACCTGGCTTTGGTAAAATAGAGAGTCAAAGATCTAGTGACTCTGCTCATATGCAGGGTGAGCTTGAGTTGACTCTGTATGATCTGTGGCAACTCAAATTGACTCAGCACTCTCTATTTTACCAGAGCCACATGCTTTCTTCTTCCTTGATTTCCATATATATGATACATGTATTCATACAGAAACAACAATATCTGAGATCTATGTCATTTATTATGTCATACAGATGTCGTCTAGATAAGCCACGTTCCCACGGCTACCCTGTATGTGGTACCCCATGTACCCATGTACATGACAGCATACAGCGGTATAGGGACCCCTTTGGCAGAGCACCAGGTGACAAACCTGCTGCCCTACTGCTGCTGTTATCACCCTCAGTGTGCCCTGCTCACACCAGGGCCTCAGGTGACAGCGTATTGGGGGCTCCTACACTGAAAATCCATAGGTTGAAAGGGTTAGCCAGTACTGACTATCATAGGTTCGTCATAGAAGTGTTGGTCACAGTGACAAAATCATATTCAAAAATGACTGAGGGGTCAGTCAGTGGTGGCTAACCTAGGTTCATTATTGGTGTATTGTATTTGTATACCACTAGTTGGTGCCATCTGTAAGATACTATGATGACCACCAAGTGGCTCCCCCTAGAAATTAAAAGACTAAGGTGGGTTGGTCAGTACTGGCCAACCTAGCAATATCAACTTACCTAGGTTGGTCGTACAGGGAGCCAAAAAATTACTACCTGTAACTAGGTTAGGTACTAGTGACTGAGAGATTGGTTGTATAGGGAGCCTAGGAATATCAATGTACCCAAAAACAAAATCGAATTTCCCCGGCCCTTAGTCTGTAGTGGCTATCCCAGGTTGGTCATAGGGACATTGGTCAGGCATGACTAAGGGCTATTGAAAAATGACTGAAGCAAAACAACATATGACTAATGCCTTACTCAATAGGACTTAGCCTAAAACTCATTGAATGACAAGGGTCAGAGACAGAATTTGTAATTGTATGGTCACAGGATTCATTTTGCACAATTAAGCTTTAAAATGTTTGAATACAATTACTTTGCCCCTCACATATTTTACTTGAGTAGCATACTTAGAAGTAGCATGCCCAGGAGATGATAGAGAAACAAGTTAATGTAAGATCAAGTCGTGTACTCACAGTATGTATGATATTTTATAAGCGAGTGCATGGCACACCCTATTGTATGTGATTTTTTTTATGACTGTCTGAAATAATAAAAATAACTCAGCGACCTTAGTTTGATTACACGGAAAAGAGCCTCAATAACTTCCCCTCCACCCCCCCCCCCTCCTTCGCTGAAAAAAACCCAGAAGGATTTGACACAGCACTACTATGAGGAGGGTAATTCTCGTAACCAGGAGATCCCAACCCCACCTCCACAGGCAAACATGCAGCGGTTTAAACCCAGCTCCAGATTGTTTATCAATATTCACAAATCATAATTCCTCAGTCATTCCCGGGATTCTGCAATTCAGGCCCAAGTCCATGGAAGCAATGAAATGATCAATGTCTACTCTGGTTTTGAAATAATTGAAGGTGGAATTATTCAATTAAAATTGTAATTATTGCAATAAATTGGCTAAAAACCGTCCCACATTGAGAAATGTTGTAAAGAAAATGGCGATGAGAGATTGCGGTAGTTATGGCAACTGCAAAGGGTGCCATCCCCGGCATGAAAAGTAGGCTTCTTATTTTAATTTCATTTCTTTGTCGTCGACCAGGTTATCTGATGGTGTTTTTCTCTTGATTAAAACCGGAGCTCAGAAATTGAAAGAATCTGGAACTATTTTAGTCTGGGTTAGGAAAATAGGAAAATAATGATTTGGGCGATGTTGATGAACTTGGCAACTTTGTGATGAAGATAAATAGTAACTGTCAGCTCTCCAGGAGCACTCAGAATAGTAATACTGGGTCTCCCACATGCCTCTGGTAAAATGGAGTGTCAAACAGCTATTAAATCTGCTTATGAAGAGTCAACTTAAGTTTTCCCTTCGCATGCGCAGAGCCATTAGTATTTAACATATATTTGATCAGATCCATGTGGGATACAGAGTCAGCACTTTTACTTTACTCGGTGAGGTCTGCGTAAGGTTCATCTGAGATATCTGTGCAACGGACATTGAGACCTGGCCTCCATAGTTAATGACTCTGTCACCAGGTGGTGTGACATTGAACACAGCGAACAACTGTCATGGCTGCCAAGATCTGTCATGGCCACTAAGAACTGTCATGGCCACTAAGAACTGTCATGGCCATCAAGAACTGTCATGGCCGCCAAGAACTGTCATGGCCACCAAGAACTGCCATGGCCACAAAGAACTGTCATGGCCGACAGGAACTGTCATGGCCGTCAAGATCTGTCATGGCCACTAAGAACTGTCATGGCCGACAGGAACTGTCATGGCCGTCAAGATCTGTCATGGCCACTAAGAACTGTCATGGCCGGCAGGAACTGTCATGGCCGTCAAGATCTGTCATGGCCACTAAGAACTGTCATGGCCACTAAGAACTGTCATGGCCATCAATAACTGCCATGGCCACTAAGATCTGTCATGGCCGTCAAGAACTGTCATGGCCGTCAAGATCTGTCATGGCCGCCAAGAAATGTCATGGCCGCCAAGAAATGTCATGCCCACCAATAATTGTCATGGCCGCCAAGAACTGTCATGGCCCCCAAAATCTATCATGGCCCACAAGATCTGTAATGGCCGCTAAAAACTGTCATGGCCACCAAGAACTATCATGGCCCCCAAGAACTGTCATGCCCACCAATAACTGTCATGGCCGCCAATAACTGTCATGGCCCCCGAGATCTATCATGGCCCACAAGATCTGTAATGGCCGCTAAAAACTGTCATGGCCGCCAAGAACTGTCATGGCCGCCAAGAACTGTCATGGCTGACAGTCGGGGTGTTAGGGCAGACACTGATAAGGCGTTATCTGACAAGGCACTGGGGATGTTGCATAAGCAATTTGATAACATTGAATATTCTAATTCCTTATCTTTGCTACTGTGTCAATTATGGGTGGCTTGCTCTCTGGGCAGAGTTAAATATCTATCATGCCGTTCTATGAACTACTTGCACTAGTCCAGCATTGCACTTAGCTATGTTAACATTTTTATGTGGTATCTATCAATAAGTGAGATGGCTTCTTTCGAAGTAAGATTCTGAGGAATTGAAGTTCAGGATTCTAGTCAGATTCTGACAGTGGGAGAGAAAAGCAGTGCCAAATAAAACTAACTCAAATTCAGCAAACTATACACAAAGAAACGTCAGCCCCTGACTTTCAGAGGGTGGTCGGTTTGGCGACAATGACTTATTTCTAATGTTGAAAGGTCAAGCTAAAAGGCAATCATTATTTTAACCAACAGCAACATTTTATCTACCTGAAATAATCCTCCTTCCTATCCCCAACACAGTAAAAAGAAATACTTGATCATTCTAATTTTGTGCCCTTTAGCTCAGATAATCTAAATAGCGTTTGACTGTTTTTTCGGCCATTCATCAATTTTGGGGCTTTCAGCTAAATACTGCAGCAGAGAAACTGGTAGAGGAGACGGGAGCTGGGAGGTGTTTACAGACAGGAACAGTGCATTCTGGGTGATGAATAGTTAGTCACGTGGTCAAGCAGTCAGTTCACGTGGTTAGGGGGTGTGGGACAAGCTGATCAAAATAAAACATCTGGAAAGGTCTTCTTTTCTTCTGATGAATACACAGAAACAGAATTTATCAACCATTTGAGCTTCCGTGTGTGTCATCTGTCATCATGATGCACCAATGCAGCATTGGTGAATAGCTTGCCAGGGCTGCATTGGAGCATCATATATACAGTCTCTGGGAGTGTGTGCTTGAATGATCTGTTCATGCGTGATGTCTACCGTAATTACATAGAGTGCCTCAAACATCTATGTTTTCACTTTTATAATAAATCACGACACAATTCCAATTTCAAAAAAGGTTCATTACAACATGATAGTCATTAGTTGGGTGATAATTTCAGTAATTATATGTCCCACATAAACCAACGACATGCCCATTACAACATACTACACTATTACTATATAATGTACCATGCAGCAATTCTGAGTAGAGTAAGGATACACTAAGTGGTTATGTAATGACATGCGGCACACGTATTAATTAACATTCTTAGACACCTGCTCACATTCTGAACATTAAGCTAAATCCAGTTATTCAACTGAAGAGTGCCGCACTTCGTCAGGTACCTCCAGCAAAGTCAACACTATTTACAGTATTATGATTCTGACTGTTGTAAACTACCTGAAATAGGCTATTTGTTCGGTTCAGCTTCTGAGATAATTGTAATTGTAACTATTGTCATAAATTACCTAAAAGTCCTGCCACAGTAAGAAGGTTGTAACCCAGTGGGCACAAAATTCAGTCCAATGTTGAATCAACATAGCATCAACATTGAATCAACATTGACAACCATCAAACAATGTTGATTCAATGTTCTGTGCCTATTGGGAAAGACACTGCCGCTGGGAGGTTGCTGGAGTTAGGGCTGCTCTGAATGCTGACATCCCCAACATGTAAAATGGGATCAGCATTTCATCCTGTTTCTTTGCTGTTTACCTTAAACTTTTTCCCTGCTTAAGACCAAAGCTCACAAATTGAAAGAATCTGTGGTTATTTACCCAAACTCCTAGTGCTGGTGACTTACTCCCAGCACTGGCGAGCTACTCCCAGTACTGGTGAGTGGCTCCCAGTGCTGGCGAGTTACTCCCAGTGTTGGCGAGGTACTCCCAGTGCTGGTGAGTAGCTCCTAGCAATGGCGAGTTACTCCAAGTGTTGGCGAGTTACTCCCAGTGCTGGTGAGTAGCTGCCAGCACTAGCTAGTTACTCCCAGAGCTGGCGAGTTACTCCCAGCAATGGCGAGTTACTCCCAGTGTTGGCGAGTTACTCCCAGCACTAGCGAGTTACTCCCAGTACTGGTGAGTAGCTGCCAGCACTAGCGAGGTACTCCCAGTTTTTGGCGAGAAGCTGCCAGCAATGGCGAGATACCCCCAGTGTTGGCGAGTTACTCCCAGTGCTGGCGAGTTACTCCCAGTGCTGGCGAGTTATTCCCAGTGTTGGCGAGTTACTCCCAGTGTTGGCGAGTTACTCCCAGTGTTGGCGAGTTACTCCCAGTGCTGGTGAGTAACTCCCAGTGTTGGCGAGTTACTCCCAGTGCTGGCGAGTTACTCCCAGTGCTGGCGAGTAACTCCCAGATGTACATGACTTTGAGACATCATCATGCACGTGAAGGGTTAAAAATAGTTAACGAATCTGTCACCAGAGGGTGGTCAAAACTCCAGATAAAGTCATCTCGGCAATTTCTGTCATGGCCGACAAGATCTGTCATGGCTGGCGGCAGGTGTAAAAAGCAGTCACTGATAAAGGCTCACCTGACCTGGCTCAGGGGGGGGGGGGGGTAATTTCTTGGGTCTATCTCAGAGAAGACCTCTGAGTACCCCTGCTGCTAGGTCACACTACAGGGCTGTAGACTCATCATTCCCAGTTGGTCCGCTATTTAACATTTCGCTGGATGCGGTTACAATCACTGATAAGACACACCCTGACTGGTACCTTGTCCCTGGGTAACCATCAATTCAAGGGACAAGCTTGTACCCAGCTTATCAGTTCTTATCAGTGCAGGATACTGCAACCAGCTCCAGTCCGGCCTAGGCCCTATAATGCCATTAAGGTCTGAAAATTGGTTTAGTCCTGTACAAACTATTGCGCGTAAGGTGCACCTGAAATTTGGGCTAATCCTGTTAGCAGCATCAGAGATCTGACTTGTGTACTAGGTGCAGCTTCTGTGCGAGAATTAACAGTAGTTGTGCATCGAGTTGCTGCACAGTGCGGCAAGAGGGGGACTGTGCATAGCTACCGTCCTGTCTGATATGAGGACAAACCTCCCACCAGATACAACAGTTTGTTGTGCAGCCGGGACTAGAACTGCTGATTGTAGTCCTAACAGCAGAGACCTCAAACGACAAGATCTGTGGCTAATCACAACATTTTTGTACAGATCTATACAATACTATATGAATTCATCAATACACGGTGATAAGTTAGTACAGATTAACAGGCTGAAGTTTGGGGGATGTGTCCTATAAGAGACACAACCGATAACCCCAGAAGTAAACTTATAACTTGTTTAAAAGTCCCGGAATCATTTGAATCTCATCTCAAGCGTTGACATTTAAACTGCAGGAAAAAGACTGCCTCTCTCCCACACAGCAAGTTGCAACAGTTAATAAATCTATCTTTGTGCCCTTTAAATCAGAGAAACCAAATGACTTTTGAGTTCTTTTTGAGTCATCAATAAGATTGAAGCAAAACACTGTGAAGTCGTGGGAGGGATGAGAGAAAAAGATAAGGAAGGAACTGAGTCTGGGAAAAAGCTGTGCCAAAAACTGAAGCGGACAAAATGGCGGTCGCGGCGGGAGGGGATGTGTTTACAAACACGAGCAGTGCATTCTGGGTAGTGACCGGTTAATCATGTGTCAGGCAGGTCGCGTGCTAATAATTGGTGCAGAACCAACATGGCCGCAGGAAAATAGGGAAACATTTTCCTCTCCCGAGCGATTGAACAATATCAGCGGTTTTAGTTCAAAACCAATGCTGTAGGCAAACTTGTAAAACAGACTCTCAGCAGGTCCTGTCCTTCAACTAGGTAAGGACAGCAGACACTCTTAGACATGTTGCATAACGAGTAACACACATCAATTAGCATGCACCTTTCAGAACAGCACACTTTTCACAAAGAGTGTATAGTGTAATATGTTACAAAACCATGTGTAAAAAGTGGCTGCAAAAAGCGAGCTTATAGGTGTAACACCTTGTTTTTATAGTGCAGCAGCTTTAATTGATATGCCGTAGTGATGTTTGCAGCAATGGCGACTTACTCACAATGGCATCATGCTGGCCTTATTGGGCTGGTACACTCCAGTGTGGTCATGATGCACCATGATGCAGTGATGATGAGTTATTGACTGCTGCATGACAACTCTTGTTGTATTGAGGCATTGCCCCAGCAATGAATAGTTTATACATGTAAGACTCATGTAGATAGCAGACTGATGTTGTGTTTTGTAAGTTGTAATTCATTTATTCACCCTGAATGCTCCAATATAAGCCTCGGGCACGTCTCAGTAACATCCTGCTCTAGTTTTTTTTGTGGTAAATGTAGAATAAATATGACAGAGTTGTCCCTGTGAGTTATTTAATTAAGGTTTCTAGGAGGATGGGACTGCTGGGGGGGCTACAAGGTCTGATGGTGTAGCATTTTTAGAAAGAAGTCAGTTGCCTTTTATATTCACGGCATCACTCTTCTCTCTGCAGGGATATAGACAAACAAGAAAAAACAGTCCGTAGCTTTTAGTAATAACCATGAGTTAAACTCCATTAACGCCAGTTAAAAAAATAAAATGGTTTCTCATCACTGAGCGCATCATAAAAATTAGCTTTTGAGGGAAATTTTTTTTTGTTATTTTTTTAATGAAAGCCACAATGAAATTGACAAATATTGGCATATTTGGTATCAAATTAAGCTAATACTGCCAGTAATGCAGCGGGTTTGAAATAACTTACATTTTCCCAACTTTTAAAGACCAATAAATTCTTAACTACTAAAATGTGAATTTGGTTGTGAAAAACACATATTATCTTAAACATTTTAGCCTGTGAGTTAAAAAAATAAATAAAATGCCTCCCTCGTCATATTTTTCAGTCCTTGGTTATGAGAAACCACTTTTTTGAGTCACCTAATATAGGTCTCTTTAAGGCCTTGCTTCTGCTCAACTAGAGCATCACCTGCTGAACTTGGTGCTGATAAACCCTTCCATCTCTCCATGTCAACACAGCAGCCTTAGTCCATCCACACCCGTCACCATACTCCTACACACAGCCAATAACACTCCATTCCCTGCACGTCGGTGCCGCCGGGTTAATTTGATAATCAGCCGTGAAAAGACAAATGGCCGCCATCTCCTTAACTACGGTCACATGACCCGCTAACAACCACCTGTAGACGCAGGTCATGTGACCCACACCCACACAGCATGCATACTGCACCCGGGGGAGGGGGGAGGGTCAGGGGGGAGGGGAGTAGTATAGTATGTATCGGAACGGGACTATAGTTAACTACTGTTTATTACTCAATCGACCTGCAGCCAATCAGAGGCCTCCATTTGGTCACGTGACCCCCTCATTTGCATAATTACGTAATAGGCCACGCCCTCTCATTTGCATAATTACGTAATAGGCCACGCCCCCTTGATCACCAGCCAATCAGAGGCCGCCATTTGGTCAAGTGACCCCCTCATTTGCATAATAGGCCACGCCCCCTTGATCACGTGACCCCCTCATTTGCATAGTAGACTACACCCCTTTGATCACCAGCCAATCAGAGGCTTCCATTTGGTCACGTGACTCCCTCATTCGCATAATAATGGATCACGTGACCCCCTCATTTGCATAATAGGACCACACCCCCTTGGTCACGTGACCGGAAGCGCTCTTTATTTGGAAAATAGACCACACCCCCTTGGTCACGTGACCTGAACCCCTCCCTCATTTGCATAATATAGATAATAGACAGACCACGCCCCCCTTTTGGTCACATGACTTGGACTAGCTAATGGGAGGCTTCTATAAGGGGGGAGGGGAGGGGGGAGGGGGGCACTTTAAGATGCATGGGGAGGGGAGGGGGGGGGGAGGGGGGCACTATTTATGGGGTGGGCGGGCACTTGGGGGGGAGGGGGGGCCTTTGGGGTCTGCTCGGGAGAAAAAAAAAAAATTATCTGATCTCTAGGGAATCGCTTCCTCCCTACCCCCCTTTAGGGGGGTAGGGAGGAGGCGAGTCGGAGGTGACTGTAGAGGAGTTTTTCGGTGACTTGATGACTTTCAAACGACCGTGCTGATAGTTGATAAATTTGACTTTTTGACTTCAATATTTCTTGCGACTTGTAAGCGAAAGCGAAAGCGACTTTGCGGCCCGTAGCCCCTTAAATAAAGATGTGACTTTGTAACCTCAGGGGGGAGATCCTTCTACACCACCACAGAAAGGATCTCGGTTGATTGACTGTACTTTGACTTGTTGTTGTAAAAAAAAAAAAAATAGAATAGAACGACCCTCTTATTGCTAACAAAGGAACGTCTTTTGAATTACACAAATGTGACTACCCTCTTTTTGTAGGGGTTAGCGGTAACTCGACTTGAATTAGAGTATTAGGGAGAGCAAAACGCGACTACACGCCGTCTTAGACTGTCGTCTTACGGACCGGATAACAATAACCCTAGTTACCTCGGTTACTGTTGATGACGCGTAATGAGCAACGTCATCAAAATTAAGCTGACGTCAGCGGTCGGCTAGCCAGACAGTGTTTTTTTGTCAAAATGACCGGAGCAGGTTACGTTGCGGTCGCTCAAGAGACGGCGATGGATCTGGTCACGTGGATACTGAAAGAAGGTCTACCTATAACCACCACGCTAGTTTGAACGCGGCGGGTATGAGTCATCATGGGGCCCTTGACGGGTGGGTCCTCCCCATGCAGCCGTATGTCGAATTTAAGAAATGCCCGTGTCACACGTCACTAAGGGAGAAAACGTTTTTTGAAAATATTTAGAACCCGAATTTGACCATTCTGTTACATTTTTAAGGACCCAGACACTGCAAAGCCGAGTACCATCTAAGAAAAAAAAAAAAATTTGGGCGAAATGTTTAGGCTTGAAATGGTACTTTTCTGATGCACTCTTTGAACATTTTTTTTTCCTCATGTCACTATGGTCCATGTCACATGTCGGACTCAAGAAATGCCACATGTCCCATGTCACTTAGATGTCCGTGCCCGTGTCGTCGTATCGAATTTTAAGAAAATGACCATGTCACCATATCAAATTTAGGGGTCTAGTGACATCAGCATGTCCGGCTATCCTCCACAAATTTTGCTCTAAAATGTTTACTTTTTTTTGGGCCGATTTTTCATCATTTAAAAAAAACAATAGGCTGTTGAAATGTTTGCTGTTGTAAATAGAAACAAAAACAAAACAAAGCACATGGTAAGATTATGTCACATTGCAGTCGCGGGTCCGCTCGTGGCTTATCCAGCCTCTTCGTGGATCCGCGACTGCCAATGTGATCATATACTAATCACCCGGCGTTTACGGTATTATATACTAAGGTATGAGACAGGTCCTACAGAAAAGGTGTCCAAAAAGCGCTGTGACCTGATTGAAATGACGTCAGCGGCGTCTGCTCGTCAGTGCCCGGCTGTAGCCCGTAGGACATGTCATTCTGCTTTTCTGGATGTTTTGAAATATTTTGATTCAACTGATAATACCTGATAACAAGCCTCTGAAGCAGTTTTTGATCGAGTACGTCTTCTCTACATTTCCATAGATTAGCTGCTTCAGCAAAAAAAATCGCACGCGCGCGGTCTAGATGACGGAGTCGCTAAAGCTCTGTTTAGAGAGTGGAACTTGACCTTGACTATAGACTCAGTACTAACTGAACGCCCCCCGAGGTCACCCCTCACGTGGGTATATGTACAAGCTCAGGTTCTTCACTTTACGGCTTGACTAAAACTGAGACGCGTCCATGATAAACTCTAGCCTTTTTTTTTCTTTTCTAGGATCGAGAGAGAGATTTTAAATGGGGCGGTTATCTAAATAGCGTGGAACTAAAATCAGGCTGCGGCAGATAGTATCTCTGCGCACCTCAAGACTCAACGTAGCTTTCACTCTCCAGCAGAAGTTGTCACTAATTATGGGCGGCGACCATCGTGCACCGGCGGATGTTGGAGAGTGTTGGAGAGCTGAACCTTACAGACATATAAATCAATCGCTCTGGTGGAGACAAGTGTCGGAAATATCTCGCCATAGATTGGAACCAAATACTTATCTAATGGAATCGTTATCAGTTTTCAGTTTTCTTGCCGTACAAAATTTATTTCCCACTCTTCACGTGGTGATAGCTGAAGGTCACTCGTCGTAGGTACGTGTGACCGGAACACCCTTTTTGGTTTTGGCGCGGGTTGACATCAGATTTGTACCGTACTGTCGCGATTAAGGGCTCTGAGGGAGTGCTTTTCAATTCGGTGAAGTTCTTACTCAGGAGCTATATACAAGCCAGGCGCTGGTGCTTATTCAAAGTCGCAATTTTAGTGCTTAAGAAAAAACATTTGGAGGCTCTTATACTCCGGCGCTTATACAAGACCGGCGCGCTTTCAACACTAGTTGCTTTATCGCGACCGTACGGTATGACTTCGGTGTCACAAGGTCCCAAACTCCAAATAAGGAAGCGAAACGACGTCGCCTGTCTACCTCGTGCGCGTCATAGCGTCGTCGAAAATAGTGTGACGTCAGCATCTCTCAGGCGGCTAGGAAGTCAGTTCGACAAAATGGCTCACCGAGTTAACTTCGTGCCCGTTTCTCGATCTATGATCGATGCGGCCGTGGAGAAGGAATTCGTAGCCGCGCTACAGAGAGAGGAGGCGGAGAGACAGAACTTCGTGGCCGTTTCTCGATCTATGATCGATGCGGCCGTGGAGAAGGAATTCGTAGCCGCGCTACAGAGAGAGGAGACGGAGAGACAGCGGACTGCTGCTGAAGCAGAGGGTGTGGCCGATGAGCTGATCACGAAGGTCACTGATCAACTCATCCGACAGTGCATGGAACAAGTCAAGCAGCAAGTCTGCATGGAGGAAGGTCTACCGCCCGCCGTGCTGGAGGAGCTGCTGCAGGACTACCACGCGTTATGACCACGCCCTCCGCTTCAGCAGCAAGGTCCCTGCGACCCTCTCTACTAAACGGTCCTTTTAAGGACCAACCACTGATCACAAAAGTTGAAAATCAATCTCAATATAATATACGCATCAGAAAAACCCCTAATAGGCTCTACACTGAAACCCTGTTGAGTAGGTAGATCGGGTTGGGTTTTTTTTTTTTTAGGAAGGGCAATCAGGTCATCGTGTGGAGGTCATCAGGTGTCCTGTGTGCTGTCTGTCTGTCTGTCTGTCTGTCTGTCTGTGTGTGTGTGTGTGTGTGTGTGTGTGTGTGTGTGGGTGTGTGTGTGTGTGTGTGTGTGAATTTTATACAAATACAATTATTCATTCCTTTCAGCAAGAAAATTAGCTCAATGTAATCATATGATTTTAACTGCCCTACTTATCAGGGCCTTGACGACATCTGACCGCCCCCCTTTTCAGGATCTAATGGAAATTCACCGCCACCGCTTTTCAGAGTCGTGCTGCAGTGGTTATCCAATACATGGCGGAGTGCCATTACCTAATTCTTTTGTATGTAAAAAAACAGCACTGATAAGGGTTTTAATTAGACAGATATTGGTTCTACTCTATCAAAAAATAACCACTCAGCGCTTTAATGCTAAAGGTAGCATAGTGCTTTAATGCGCTACGCCCTTTGTCGATATGCCAGTGTATGCATGCATGCAGCCCTGGTGAGGAACTCTGAGTGCTGCATTCATGGCTTATGACGACAACGGGCACTGCACATTAAAGCACTATGCGACTATTAAAGGGTTAGATCCAGTCTTGCTCCAGTCATCCCGAATGCTATACCCAGAGTTGGTGGTCTGGTCCAGACTGCTGTACACAGATTGTGGACGGGATGGCGGGTTGCTGCCAGACTATCCCCCTGGTACGATATGCGGCTGGCGCGGCCGAGACTGTCTTATATCATGCTGAGTCTAATTATGTATTAGTTACCCTACGAGTAACTGAGAGTATGTCAAAATAATCACGGCAAACTGACTGGCGACTTCATAGGACCATAGGGCGGTTATTATTACATAACTCAGTAACCTTCGGTTATGTGTTAGATAGAGTACACTTGGACACGGTTATTCCATATACCCACTGCCCCACAGGGTCAAGACGAGGTGATTAAATAATAAGACCCAGACGGGTAAAATAGCCAAGTCAACAATGACCTGTTTTTTAGCCAATATGGACAAAGAGACACGGGGTGCTGTACACAGCTTGTGGACGGGATGGCGGGTCGCTGCCAGACTATCTCCCTGGTCCGATATGCAGCCGGCGTGGCCGAGACTGTCTTATATGATGCTGAGTCTAATTATGTATTAGATTCCCTACGAGTAACTGAGAGTGTGTCAAAATAATCACGGCAAACTGACTGGCGGCCTCATAGGTCAGTTATTATTTCATAACTCAGTAACCTTCGGTTATGTGTTAGATAGAGTACACTTCGACACGGTTATTCCATATACCCGCTGCCCCACAGGGTCAAGACGAGGTGATTAGATAATAAGACCCAGACGGGTAAAATAGCCAAGTCAACAATGACCTGTTTTTTAGCCAATATGGACAAAGAGAAACGGGGTGCTGTACACAGCTTGTAGACGGGATGGCGGGTCGCTGCCAGACTATCCCCCTGGTCCGATATGCAGCCGGCGTGGCCGAGACTGTCTTATATGATGCTGAGTCTAATTATGTATTAGATGTCCTACGAGTAACTGAGAGTGTGTCAAAATAATCACGGCAAACTGACTGGAGGCCTCATAGGTCAGTTATTATTACATAACTCAGTAACCTTCGGTTATGTGTCAGATAGAGTACACCTGGACACGGTTATTCCATATACCCACTGCCCCACAGGGTCAAGACGAGGTGATTAAGTAATAAGATCCCCAGACGAGGGGTAAAATAGCCAAGGCAACAATGTCCTGTTTTTAGCCAATATGGA
This sequence comes from Harmothoe impar, assembly GCA_947462335.1. NCBI lineage: Eukaryota > Metazoa > Annelida > Polychaeta > Phyllodocida > Polynoidae > Harmothoe > Harmothoe impar. The sequence goes on from OX381711.1 coordinate 81,708,489, forward strand.
CAAAGAGACACAGGGGTGCTGGGAGTTGGCGACAAGGGGCAAGACGGGCAAGACTACTTCTCAAAATAGACAATGACAATGGCCAAGACCTAGTTCTTAAATTCGACAAGGCCCATTGGCATCTCTTATATTCGACAAGTGACACATGTGCCCCGTCTGTGGTCCTAATATAGATTTTCTAAAAAGTAAATTTTCTGCACCGTGTGACAACGACCGATCAGCTACATAGCAGAGATTTCCCCAACCTATTTTGGTTATTTTTCTATTCAGTTTTTGATCAGCGCACTATATTATCGTGGTTTTTTTTTTTTTAATTTTTAATCATAAATAATATGTAGACTTAGAAAAAAAAAAAAAGGGAGCTGACACGCAAACTCCGACTCTCCCCCCCTCCTACTCACATGTCGCTGTTTTGTCACTAAACCCAAAGACCCACCCACCCCGTAGGAAGGGGAGACGCTTGTGAACGTTCCCTTAGGCCTCTATTCTTTATTTATTGTGTGGCCCCTAAAGAGGGGCCAACCAACTGACGCTGTCAGTTGGTTATATGCTGCACAACATGGGCGTAATAAATTACGCCTGGTGTTAAGCAGCATGGATCACTGTGGTTTGACAGACTGACCTCAAAGGGCCCCCGTTGGATGGGGGCCCTTGTGGCACAACGAGTCAAAACGAGTTGATCCGTTTTTCAGATTACCGACTCGGCGAGAGTTTCTGACTATGTCTATCTTTGATAAAGCCTTAGATATGGTGTGGTATTTTTCATCTCGCTATAGTTTAGTTGGTATTTAAAGAAACTGTCTCATTTCTATCAGAAATACACAATATTGAATTGTTTTTTATATTTTAATATATTTAGAAGCGCACTTTGTTGCCTATATAGCTCATTATGCGTTGAAATGTTCGCGAGCATCGTAGGAATGTACAAAACCCCTATTGTGGCGCCATCTGACGAAAGAGCGGGGAACTATACTAGCGCGTTCGTTATTCACATCTTTGACAGCGACTAAGAGACGCTCAAACTGTCTCTTATTTAGTTTGAACTTATCACAAATTTGTCTTTGATAGGTTGTTTTTTTGTAACAATTTAACTTTATTTGGCACTTTTTTATATCACAGTTTACATATGTTCTTCGATTTAATGAATCGGGTATCCTCCTTTGTAACACTCTAACTTCGATTTTTAAATCGGGTTTTCCAGCTTTTGACAATTATTTAATGAGTTTGAATGTATAAATCATGTGTTGAAAGTAGGGAATGCACTAGGCTACATTGGACACCACAGTCTTGTAGTTCACGTTAACTCATGATTATTGTACTTTTATAGTTATACTTTGCCAAATCAGTTAGGATGGGGCTTCAGCGTTGCTGATGTTATACCCCCCCCTTATTTTAGTAATGAAGACATAAAGTTATTAAATTGGTTTAGTAAAGAATGTACAGAAAATATATGAAACTTATGGTTTTTCACAAATTACAATCGTTCGTGGTGGTTCTTACACTAGAACAAGGTCAATATATATCTATGTTATTAGATATTTGTATGCTCAATATTACTAGGCTTTTACATTTCCTTTCTTAGCATCACGCATCCTCCTCTCACTGTACGCCAAATACATTTACACATCCGTTGGGTATGGAGTTCATTAGCAAGGTTTTCATTTTGACTTTAAAATCGGACACATTTTCTTCACATTTAAATTCATTACTCAGGGTGTTCCAACATTTAGCTATAAATACATGCATGGACTTCTCATACACAGCAGATTTACTTGTACTATATTTTAGGGTTGCAAAATTAGACTGTCTCGTACCCCTTACAATTTTATTACAAAAAATAGGATTTTTTGATCTTTTGTACCCCAAAATACGAGCATGATATATTCTCCTATTGACTAGGGTAGGCATCTTAGCCTCTTGGTGAACGTAATCGGTTGACGACAATACCGGTAATTTTAAGCAGTGCTTCAAGCATCTGTTCTGTATCCTTTGTAAACTTAAAAGTAAATCAGAGTTAGCACCATTATATAAAACATCAGAATAATCTATTACAGGGATAGCATATGTGGAATATATTTTCAATAAAATGTTCGTCGGTACATAATATTTCAGACGTCCTAATAAACAGGCCTTAAAACCCAATTGTTTTTTCAATTCTTTTACATGGTTATTATAAGTTAATTCAGAATCAAGGATTACACCGAGGTATTTAAAAGTAGGTACATATTTGAGGCTAGTGTTATTCACCACAAGTTCGTAGATTGACTTCTGACTTTTTTTCTTTTTTAGTTAGAATAAAAAACAAAAAAAAACAGTGACGCCGACACAGACCTGCGCATTAACGCGCTCCACCGTCTTCAGAGGGTTAAGTCTATAGTACAGTAGATTCTACTGTGTACTTACACTAACAGTGCTACATATACATACCTGAGTCATAAGTGGGTTTTTTTTGTTGTTTTTTTTAGGGAAAAAAAGTGATCTACTCACCCAAACCGCTATTAGTAGGTAACCTGTATGACCCATACCGCAAACATCTGCCTCGTGACTGATAGTGTACCGGTGGTGAAGTGCTGTTGCAAGAACAATTGAGGCTCTTTATATAGCTGAGAGAGCGAATGGCCTAATCTTGTTTTCACCTTGAGCCCCCACCCTATTCCAGAGAGGGTATCAAAAATCACATGTACACGTATATGGGCTTATAGCTGGTGAATAGATAAGGCGGGACAACTGTGTATACTAAGACTACAGGGGGCGTTTTAACGACAGGTGTGACGCGCCAGCCCGTGGACAGAGCTTTTGTTTTCACCTAGAGAGGGGATCGAGAGTGTATACAAAGCCTACAGGGGGTGATTAACGACAGGTGTGACGCGCCAGCCGGTGGCCGGATCACCGCATCTTCTAAGCTTTGTTTTCACCTAGAGAGGGGATCGAGAGTGTATACAAAAAAAAAACCTACAGGGGGTGTTTAACGCGGCCGGCTGCCTACATGCTATGGTCTAAGCCTGTTTTCAGCTGGAGAGGGACCTAAATCACCTAAGCCCTTTCCACCCTTAAATCGATCTGATAATTACCATAAAGAGGAGTAATGCGCGTTACATGTATATGGGCTTATAGCTGGGTAAGAGATTAAGATGCTAGTCAACTGACGGACGGAAGTCTGCCACTCTAGCTGTGACTACAAGCGCGTGCGTGTGGTAGACAGCTTAAATCAAACACAAGTTAAGCTCCTTATATTATAGCTTCCTACTGACTGCGGATTTGAGTGCTTGAAAGATGGTCTTTTGTTTTTTTCATCTATTTCCTCGGGGAGTCGAACAGGATTAAAGATGTAACGAACCCGCACCTACACAGGTAGACAGCTGGTCGCCTTCCTAGTGAGAGTTTTCCTCTTGAGTTAAGAAGCTTATCTCGGAGCCTAGTACATAAGCGAGAGTGAAACATGGGTCCCACACACTTCTTTTACCACCTTCAGCATGGCGTCATCAGGAATCACTCTACGTTCTACCAAATGTGAGCAATCCCAACACTACTACAGAGCCGCGACAACACCACACGAGGAGACGTCCATGTTTACTGATGAGTTAACAAGTAGCAACGTGGAGGTTGGTTTTTATCAAGATTCGTACGGGTGGGTGGCTGGAAAGTGTGAGGGCTACTTCTGCAGCTATTGCTGCTGCTCGTGCAAAACGTGAAGCTCGTATCGCTGTTCGTGCTACACATGCTGCATACGAAGTTGCCAATGCTGCTAACAACGCTGCTGTTACTCTCGCCGCTGCTGCTCGTGCTGCTAATGTTCTTGCTACTGTTTCCGCTCTTGCTACCGATGCTGCTGCTACTGATGCTGCAGCGTCTGCTAAAGGTGCCGCTGTTGCGGCTGCTGCTAGGGCTAATGCTATTAATGCTTGTACAGCTGCTAAAAAAATAGCCTGTTTCGCTTATGCTAGTCGCAGTGTCGCTGTTACGGCTATGGCTGATGCACATGATGCTAAGTTACGGGCTGTTGCTTTTGCTGAAGATGCTGTTGATGCTGAAGATGTTGCTGCTTCTGCTGCTACTGCTGCTGAAGATGCTACTGCTGCTGCCGCTGCTGCTGCTGAAGATGCTGCTGCTGCTGCGGCTGCTGCTCTAGACACCTATGACGCTGCTGCTACTGCGGCTGCTGCTCTAGACACCTATGACGCTGCTGCTGCTGCTGAAGATGCTGCTGCCGCTGCTGCTACTGCTGCTGCTGAAGATGCTGCTGCTGCTGCTCTAGACACCTATGACGCTGCTGCTACTGCGGCTGCTGCTCTAGACACCTATGACGCTGCTGCTGCTGCTGAAGATGCTGCTGCTGCTGCTGCACTAGTCATCTATGACGTGGCTGCTGCTCTAGACACCTATGACGCAGCTGCTGCTGCTGCTGCTGAAGATACTGCTGCTGCTGCTGCTCTAGACACCTATGACTAAAACTTAGTAGGAGTTATTTACAAACAAAAGAGAGCTGATACTACTGCTACCTATGACTAAACTTAGTAGGTGTTATTTACAAACAAGAGAGCCGCGTGGTGTTGTTTACAAACAAAGAGAGCCACGTGGTGTTGTTTACAAACAAAGATAGCCACGTGATGTTGTTGCGGCCTATTATGCAAATGAGGGGGTCACGTGACCAAATGGCGACCTCTGATTGGCTGGTGATCAAGAGGGCGTGGCCTATTATGCAAATGAGAGGGTCACGTGATCAAGAGGGCGTGGCCTATTATGCAAATGAGGGGTCACTTGACCAAATGGTGGCCTCGGATTGGCTGGTGATCAAGGGGGCGTGGCCTATTACGTAATTATGCAAATGAGGGGGCGTGGCCTATTACGTAATTATGCAAATGAGGGGGTCACGTGACCAAATGGAGGCCTCTGATTGGCTGCATGTCGATTGAGTAATAAACAGTAGTTAACTATAGTCCCGTTCCGATACATACTATACTACTGAGGGGGGAGGGAGAGGTTCTGAGGGGGGAGAATGGAGGGGGAGCAAAGGGGTGGGCAGGTTGGAGAAGGAGAGGGGAGGGCAGGTTGGAGGAGGAGAGGGGAGGACATGTTGGAGGAGGAGAGGGGAGAGCAGGTTGGAGGAGGAGAGGGGTGGGCAGGTTGGAGAAGGAGAGGGGAGGACAGGTTGGAGGAGGAGAGGGGAGGGCAGGTTGGAGGAGGAGAGGGGAGGGCAGGTTGGAGAAGGAGAGGGGTGGGCAGGTTGGAGGAGGAGAGGGGTGGGCAGGTTGGAGGAGGAGAGGGGAGGGCAGGTTGGAGGAGGAGAGGGGAGGGCAGGTTGGAGTAGGAGAGGGGAGGGCAGGTTGGAGGAGGAGAGGGGAGGGCAGGTTGGAGGAGGAGAGGGGAGGGCAGGTTGGAGGAGGAGAGGGGTGGGCAGGTTGGATGAGGAGAGGGGAGAGCAGGTTGGAGGAGGAGAGGGGTGGGCAGGTTGGAGAAGGAGAGGGGAGGACAGGTTGGAGGAGGAGAGGGGAGGGCAGGTTGGAGGAGGAGAGGGGAGGGCAGGTTGGAGAAGGAGAGGGGTGGGCAGGTTGGAGGAGGAGAGGGGTGGGCAGGTTGGAGGAGGAGAGGGGAGGGCAGGTTGGTGGAGGAGAGGGGAGGGCACGTTGGAGTAGGAGAGGGGAGGGCAGGTTGGAGGAGGAGAGGGGAGGGCAGGTTGGAGGAGGAGAGGGGAGGGCAGGTTGGAGGAGGAGAGGGGAGGACAGGTTGGAGGAGGAGAGGGGAGGGCAGGTTGGAGGAGGAGAGGGGAGGGCAGGTTGGAGGAGGAGAGGGGAGGGCAGGTTGGAGGAGGAGAGGGGAGGACAGGTTGGAGGAGGAGAGGGGAGGGCAGGTTGGAGGAGGAGAGGGGAGGGCAGGTTGGAGGAGGAGAGGGGAGGGCAGGGGCTAGAGGAGAGGGACGTGGGAAAGGGGAGAGAGAAGGAGGCAGAGGAGGCGGGGGTGGGAACAGATGGTAGGGGAGGTAGGAGAGACAGGGGCAGAACAGACAGGACAGGGATATGGGGACCGAAGAGGAAGGACAGTGGCAGAGGGAGGTTGACTGGAGGAATCGAGGGGAGGAAGCACAGGGGAGGGGGAAGGTATGAGTATGTACAGGGCTAGGAGGGGGAGGGGGAGAGTAGGAATATGTAGAGGTCTAGGAGGGGGAGGGGGAGAGTAGGAATATGTAAGGGGTTAGGAGGGGGAGGGGGAGAGTAGGAATATGTAGAGGTCTAGGAGGGGGAGGGGGAGAGTAGGAATTTGTAGAGGGCTAGGAGGGGGAGGGGGAGAGTAGGAATATGTAGAGGTCTAGGAGGGGGAGGGGGAGAGTAGGAATATGTAGAGGGCTAGGAGGGGGAGAGGGGGTAGGAATATGTAAGGGGTAAGGAGGGGGAGAGGGGGTAGGAATATGTAAGGGGTAAGGAGGGGAGGGGGTGGTAGGAATATGTAAGGGGCTAGGAGGGGGAGGGGAGGGGTAAGAATATGTAGAGGGCTAGGAGGGGGAGGGGGAGAGTAGGAATATGTAAGGGGTTAGGAGGGGGAGAGGGGGTAGGAATATGAAAGGATTAGGAGGGGAGGGGGGGTAGGAATATGTAAGGGGCTAGGAGGGGGAGGGGAGGGGTAAGAATATGTAGAGGGCTAGGAGGGGGAGGGGGAGAGTAGGAATATGTAAGGGGTTAGGAGGGGGAGAGGGGGTAGGAATATGTAAGGGGTTAGGAGGGGAGGGGGGGTAGGAATATGTTAGGGGCTAGGAGGGGGAGGGGAGGGGTAAGAATATGTAGAGGGCTAGGAGGAGGGAGGAGGGAGAGTAGGAATTTGTAGAGGGCTAGGAGGGGGAGGGGGGAGAGTAGAAATGGACAGGGATATGGGACCGAAGAGGAAGGAAAGGGACAGAGGGAGGTTCACTGGAACGATGGAGGGGAGGAAAGATAGGGGGGGGGGAAAGGTAGGAGTATGTAAGGGGTTCGGTGGGAGGGGAGAGGGAGGGGAGGGGACCGGTGCATATAGAAGTGGCAGAGAGGAGCAGGGGGAGGGGAGGGGAGGGGACTGGTGCATATAGAAGTGGCAGAGAGGAGCAGGGGGAGGGGAGGGGAGGGGACTGGTGCATATAGAAGTGGAAGAGAGGAGCAGGGGGAGGGGAGAGGGCGGGGAGGGGACCGGTGCATATAGAAGTGGCAGAGAGGAGCAGGGGGAGGGGAGAGGATGGGGGACTGGTGCATATAGAAGTGGCAGAGTGTAGCAGGGGGAGAGGAGAGGGAGGGGAGGGGACTGGTGCATATAGAAGTGGCAGAGAGGAGCAGGGGGAGGGGAGAGGGAGGGGAGGGGGACTGGTGCATATAGAAGTGGCAGAGAGGAGAAGGGGGGGGGGAGAGGGAGGGGAGGGGACTGGTGCATATAGAAGTGGCAGAGAGGAGCAGGGGGAGGGGAGAGGGAGGGGATTGGACTGGTGCATATAGAAGTGGCAGAGAGGAGCAGGGGGAGGGGAGAGGGAGGGGAGGGGGACCGGTGCATATAGAAGTGGCAGAGAGGAGCAGGGGGAGGGGAGAGGGAGGGGACTGGTGCATATAGAAGTGGCAGAGAGGAGCAGGGGGAGGGGAGAGGGAGGGGAGGGGGACCGGTGCATATAGAAGTGGCAGAGAGGGGCAGGGGGAGGGGAGAGGGAGGGGAGGGGACTGGTGCATATAGAAGTGGCAGAGAGGAGCAGGGGGAGGGGAGGGGAGGGGGAGGGGGAGGGGAGGGGAGGGGACCGGTGCATATAGAAGTGGCAGAGTGTAGCAGGGGGAGGGGAGAGGGAGGGGACCGGTGCATATAGAAGTGGCAGAGAGGAGCAGGGGGAGGGGAGAGGGAGGGGAGGGGACTGGTGCATATAGAAGTGGCAGAGAGGAGCAGGGGGAGGGGAGAGGGAGGGGAAGGGGAGGGGAGGGGAGGGGACCGGTGCATATAGAAGTGGCAGAGTGTAGCAGGGGGAGGGGAGAGGGAGGGGGACTGGTGCATATAGAAGTGGCAGAGAGGAGCAGGGGGAGGGGAGAGGGAGGGGGAGGGGACCGGTGCATATACAAGTGGCAGAGAGGAGCAGGGGGAGGGGAGAGGGAGGGGGACTGGTGCATATAGAAGTGGCAGAGAGGAGTAGGGGGAGGGGAGAGGGAGGGGAGGGGACCGGTGCATATAAAAGTGGCAGAGTGTAGCAGGGGGAGGGGAGAGGGAGGGGAGGGGACCGGTGCATATAGAAGAGGCAGAGAGGAGCAGGGGGAGGGGAGAGGGAGGGGAGGAGACTGGTGCATATAGAAGTGGCAGAGAGGAGCAGGGGGAGAGGGAGGGGAGGGGGGGAGACCGGTGCATATAGAAGTGGCAGAGAGGAGCAGGGGGAGGGGAGAGGGAGGGGGAGGGGACCGGTGCATATAGAAGTGGCAGAGAGGAGCAGGGGGAGGGGAGGGGAGGGGAGGGGACCGATGCATATAGAAGTGGCAGAGAGGAGCAGGGGGAGGGGAGGGGAGGGGAGGGGACCAGTGCATATAGAAGTGGCAGAGAGGAGCAGGGGGAGGGGAGGGGAGGGGAGGGGGACTGGTGCATATAGAAGTGGCAGAGAGGAGCAGGGGGAGGGAAGGGGAGGGGAGGGGACTGGTGCATATAGAAGTGGCAGAGAGGAGCAGGGGGAGGGGAGGGGAGGGGAGGGGACTGGTGCATATAGAAGTGGCAGAGAGGAGCAGGGGGAGGGGAGGGGAGGGGACCGGTGCATATAGAAGTGGCGGAGAGGAGCAAGGGGAGGGGAGGGGAGGGGAGGGGACCGGTGCATATAGAAGTGGCAGAGAGGAGCTGGGGGAGGGGAGGGGAGGGGAGGGGGACTGGTGCATATAGAAGTGGCAGAGAGGAGCAGGGGGAGGGGAGGGGAGGGGAGGGGAGGGGAGGGGACAGGTGCATATAGAAGTGACAGAGAGGAGCAGGGGGAGGGGAGGGGAGGGGAGGGGGACTGGTGCATATAGAAGTGGCAGAGAGGAGCAGGGGGAGAGGAGAGGGAGGGGAGGGGGACTGGTGCATATAGAAGTGGCAGAGAGGAGCAGGGGGAGGGGAGAGGGAGGGGAGGGGACTGGTGCATATAGAAGTGGCAGAGAGGAGCAGGGGGAGGGGAGAGGGAGGGGACTGGTGCATATAGAAGTGGCAAGAGGAGCAGGGGGAGGGGAGAGGGAGGGGACTGGTGCATATAGAAGTGGCAAGAGGAGCAGGGGGAGGGGAGAGGGAGGGGGCTGGTGCATATAGAAGTGGCAGAGAGGAGCAGGGGGAGGGGAGAGGGAGGGGACTGGTGCATATAGAAGTGGCAAGAGGAGCAGGGGGAGGGGAGAGGGAGGGGGACTGGTGCATATAGAAGTGGCAGAGTGTAGCAGGGGGAGGGGAGGGGAGGGGACTGGTGCATACAGAAGTGGCAGAGAGGAGCAGGGGGAGGGGAGGGGAGGGGACCGGTGCATATAGAAGTGGCAGAGAGGAGCAGGGGGAGGGGAGAGGGAGGGGAGGGGACCGGTGCATATAGAAGTGGCAGAGAGGAGCAGGGGGCGGGGAGAGGGAGGGGACTGGTGCATATAGAAGTGGCAGAGAGGAGCAGGGGGAGGGGAGGGGAGGGGACCGGTGCATATAGAAGTGGCAGAGTGTAGCAGGGGGAGGGGAGAGGGAGGGGACCGGTGCATATAGAAGTGGCAGAGAGGAGCAGGGGGAGGGGAGAGGGAGGGGAGGGGACTGGTGCATATAGAAGTGGCAGAGAGGAGCAGGGGGAGGGGAGAGGGAGGGGAAGGGGAGGGGAGGGGACCGGTGCATATAGAAGTGGCAGAGTGTAGCAGGGGGAGGGGAGAGGGAGGGGGACTGGTGCATATAGAAGTGGCAGAGAGGAGCAGGGGGAGGGGAGAGGGAGGGGGAGGGGACCGGTGCATATAGAAGTGGCAGAGAGGAGCAGGGGGAGGGGAGGGGGGAGGGGGACCGGTGCATATAGAAGTGGCAGAGAGGGGCAGGGGGAGGGGAGGGGAGGGGACTGGTGCATTCAGAAGTGGCAGAGAGGAGCAGGGGGAGGGGAGAGCAAGGGGAGGGGACCGGTGCATGTAGAAGTGGCAGAGAGGAGCAGGGGGAGGGGAGAGGGAGGGGAGGGGACTGGTGCATATAGAAGTGGCAGAGAGGAGCAGGGGGAGGGGAGAGGGAGGGGAGGGAATGGTGCATATAGAAGTGGCAGAGAGGAGCAGGGGGAGGGGAGAGGGAGGGGAGGGGATAGGTGCATATAGAAGTGGCAGAGAGGAGCAGGGGGAGGGGAGGGGAGGGGACTGGTGCATATAGAAGTCCGAAGAGGAGCAGGGGGAGGGGAGGGGAGGGGACTGGTGCATATAGAAGTGGCAGAGAGGAGCAGGGGGAGGGGAGGGGAGGGGACTGGTGCATATAGAAGTGGCAGAGAGGAGCAGGGGGAGGGGAGGGGAGGGGACTGGTGCATATAGAAGTGGCAGAGAGGAGCAGGGGGAGGGGAGGGGACTGGTGCATATAGAAGTGGCAGAGAGGAGCAGGGGGAGGGGAGGGGAGGGGACCGGTGCATATAGAAGTAGCAGAGAGGAGCAGGGGGAGGGGAGGGGAGGGGACTGGTGCATATAGAAGTGGCAGAGTGTAGCAGGGGGAGGGGAGAGGGAGGTGAGGGGACTGGTGCATATAGAAGTGGCAGAGAGGAGCAGGGGGAGGGGAGGGGGGAGGGGGACCGGTGCATATAGAAGTGGCAGAGAGGGGCAGGGGGAGGGGAGGGGAGGGGACTGGTGCATATAGAAGTGGCAGAGAGGAGCAGGGGGAGGGGAGAGCGAGGGGAGGGGACCGGTGCATGTAGAAGTGGCAGAGAGGAGCAGGGGGAGGGGAGAGGGAGGGGAGGGGACTGGTGCATATAGAAGTGGCAGAGAGGAGCAGGGGGAGGGGAGAGGGAGGGGAGGGGACTGGTGCATATAGAAGTGGCAGAGAGGAGCAGGGGGAGGGGAGAGGGAGGGGAGGGGATAGGTGCATATAGAAGTGGCAGAGAGGAGCAGGGGGAGGGGAGGGGAGGGGACTGGTGCATATAGAAGTCCGAAGAGGAGCAGGGGGAGGGGAGGGGATGGGACTGGTGCATATAGAAGTGGCAGAGAGGAGCAGGGGGAGGGGAGGGGAGGGGACTGGTGCATATAGAAGTGGCAGAGAGGAGCAGGGGGAGGGGAGGGGACGGGACTGGTGCATATAGAAGTGGCAGAGAGGAGCAGGGGGAGGGGAGGGGAGGGGACTGGTGCATATAGAAGTGGCAGAGAGGAGCATGGGGAGGGGAGGGGAGGGGACCGGTGCATATAGAAGTGGCAGAGTGTAGCAGGGGGAGGGGAGAGGGAGGGGAGGGGACTGGTGCATATAGAAGTGGCAGAGTGTAGCAGGGGGAGGGGAGAGGGAGGGGAGGGGACTGGTGCATATAGAAGTGGCAGAGAGGAGCAGGTATTTATCATGTGCTGTGCGGCCTGCCCCAGTTATCTTCACCCCCAGAGGTAACTTATGTAGCCGTGTCTGACTAATGCGGCCATACCCGAGTAATGGAGCTATTTGTTACCTCCATGCGGGGGTGGTGCCGCTAATCGTGCTATCACCGTGTGCAGGGAGGGTTCTAGTCTTAAACCGGCCGTCCACTGGCCAATAGAATGGGGCGGTTGGCGCTGTTTGTCCATTCAATTCAATTCAATTCAAATATTTTTATTTCAACTGCAACTGACAATTTTGTCGGTTACAGCAAGTCGGGGATATCAATTTGTTTTTGTTTTGAAGGGTTATATTGAGATTTAAAAGAACGTTACTATTAGGAATACAACATCCATATATGCTAAGTTCGGTTTTGTAGCTGTCTCATATACCTAAGATAGTACTTTTGAAGAAGCCCATTCTATCGGCCAGTGGACGAGTGGCTTAAGGGTGAGAATGCACAATGTGGGCAGTCTACATGTTGGGTATAGATATGGGACTGTCACATGGTCAGCAGAGAGACATATGGGTCAGGTCAGGGCAGACTAGGATAGGGCACATCTGGCTGATTCCGTGTCAACTCAACCAAAATTTCCATGTTAGTTCCAAAGAACGAATACCATACCCTGGCAAGCCCCACATCTATCTTAGTTACTAGCCTTAAGATTAAGCTGCTTGGGGTAGGATTCTAATTTTGACAAAATTTAGATTATTTATAGTTTTGCTACCTCCCATCGATTTTTATCCTATTTACGAGCCTCTATGCTTCAATACAGAATAAAAGAGGTATGGCTCGATTATTTTTTTCCTAATTTTTTTCCTGTAAGTAGTGACTGTATAATAACACATGGACCTGTAACCCTGGGAGTTTTCCTATGGTAGTCCTTTGAAAATGGCCAGAATTGAGGTTTTCTTTCTACCAGAGCAGACACCCTGCCTCTACTGAGCGAGCCAGAACTATTTTTATCAGAAATCTTGGGGGAACAATATGGACACATAGGGCAATCAGATGAAACTTAACATGGAAATTGGAGAAGGTCATCCGGAAGCCTCTGGAGGCTCTCTCAGAACATACTCGTCAGTGGTCAGTATTACAATATTTGCAATTGACGAGGGTATTTGTAGCTGACAAAATGTGGTATTTACATTATTTCTCTATACATTTGTATAGGAATTCTTCTGAAAGAAATTTTACTAGTGGTCGGCATACAGGATTCGTCACGTCACCATTTCCCTACGACCACGTCAGTTGTTCTGAATGAGCCTCCTTGTCGAGTTGACACGGAATCAGCCATCTGTTAGTAGGGGTCAGGACAGGACCTTTTCTGGAGGGTCTTTCAGAACAACTGACCCAGTCGTGGGCAAGTTTTGACGCAAAAATGCCTGAGTACGGCACTAAAAAAAAGTGTTTCAGAAGACAAAATCGTGAAATAAATGCATGTCTGATTTTTGTTAGATAAAAATGATGTAAATATATAATGCGGAGTAGGGATAGGCCAAGGGCAGTGATCCCTAAGCCCTACTCCGACCCTGAGGGGTAATCAGTCAGCCAAATACATGGGGTCAAAAGGTCGCTGTAGCAGAAATGATCAGGCATTATAGCTGTGTCAGAATGTTCTCAAATAGACACCCTTTAAGGACCGCATAGCTCTTAACTCTTTAAGGTCCTTAAAGCATCATAGCCTTGGTTTTCATTATGCATGAATGCAGTCCTGGCGAGTAAATCGCCAGTCCTGCATTCAAGCATCATGCCGACCTTATGAGGTTTAGACACTCCCGAAAGGTCGGTATGATACACCAATGCAGCACTGGCAAGTTACTCGCATTGGTGCATCATGGTGACCAGTGTCATCTTTTAGCGACAACTGTCCCTAAAGGGTTAATGCATTATGCCCTTTCTGATAAGGATGCATGAATGCAGCCTTGGGGAGTTATTCACCACTGCCTCATTGATGCATCATATTGACTCAATGAGGTCGATACAATCCCAAGAAGTAAGCATGATGAGTGAATGCACGACTGGCGAGGCACCAGCCAAGATTGCATTGGTGCATTATTGCAACCAACATTGCCTTGTTACAATATGTCGTCATAATGAGTTAACCCTTCCAGAACGGCAAAATGCACATTTGCATCATCCCCTCAGTTGCCAATATATATATGTATGCAGCCTTGGTGAGTAACTCACCAAGGCTGAATGCAGCATGGGCGAGTAACTCACCAAGGATGCATTCATATTGACTCAAGGGGGTTGATATAATCTCAGTGAGTCAGTGTAATACATAAATACAGCACCGGTGAGTTATTTGACGAGCAATATGTGATCATAATAGGTTAAAGGGCGGCTAGCACAGATGCTAGCAAAGACGGGTACCTGCCAGCTGAGTTCCTACCAAACACACAGGCACTGCAGGACCAATGGACCAATCAGGGCGCCGCTATGGAGGTCACATGACTCGCTAAGACGGGTAGTCTTAGCCGTGCTAGTCCTCCTTTAAAGGGGGACTAGCACCGTTCCTAGCAAAGACAGGTACCTGCCAACTCAGTTCTTACAAAATACAGAGAAACCAGCGACACCAATTGACCAATCAGATCGCCGCTATCGAGGTCACGTGACTCGCTAAGACGGGTAGTCTTAGCCGTGCTAGCCCCCCTTTAAAGCGACAAGGAGAGGATGGTGAGGGTGTGGGGGGGGGGGGGTGAGGTGGGGGGAATGGGAGGGAGTGGTGGGGGGACCCAGGGGGCCCGTTAGTACCCAGATTGTGCATACATCACCCCCCCCCCCCCGTGCCCCAGTTCTCCTCACCCCGTCATGTGATGTATGACTGCCTCCTCACACACAACCAAACACCACCCCCAGATCTCATCCTAACACTGTTGTCTTAGTCAGGGATTAAAGCTGAATCATCTAAAAAAAAGAAGAAGTCCAAACAGTGATTTGCAGCTTCTACCAAGGAACCATATACGCTCTTTGCTTTTACTCCAAAATCTGCCCAGTGGGCACAGAACCACCAATCGTGTGTGGTTGCTAGGTGGTGTTCTCTCTGATTGATTGATTGATTCAGTTATTCGTTAATTCATTCATTCATATTTCTTATTATCGTAAGAAATAGCAATCATGAAATGGGTGGTAGTATTTTGCAGCTGAATGTTATATAAAATCCAATGAGGTATTAGTTCGATGCTCATGGCATCGATGGGATATGGCACCAAGAGGCATGGCAGGGTTGTCAAGGCATTACAATGATGAGCCATATGTTGAACTCAGCTATTACAAAACACTCATCTCCTAAAAGATTCAATAAAAAAAGTAAGTATAGTAAATATATATATTCTCATTAAATACTCTATGGAAATCATGTCACTGCTCAACATGCCTCCAGTATCCAGGCACACGGGGGTTTATTCATTATTCATGAGCACCTCTTAAGGAGCTTGGGCGTTAAGTCAAGGTCAAGGTCAGTGTTGAGGTCAGTGTTGGGGTCATGGTGTTATAAATGGTCATTGGACAGAGGTCAATGTCATCTACCTACTGCCCCTAGCTCCTTCTAGCAGTATGCTCATTGTACCAGTTTACACCAGTTATATGGCCTTTTTGGTCATATTCCGATGAGAAATTGTACCAAAGTGATTTATAAATGGGAATTGGAGCTACAAATATAATCTGATTGATGGATGGAACACATCAGATTGAACCTTCACACCAAGTCTGTATATATATGAGTGGTAACAAACATAGAGTCACGAGGAGTCCCAACTCCTCGTGACTCACCATGAGGAGTTGTGAGGAGTCACACAGGGAGTCGCCTGCCGAATCGCTCTGGGAGTTGTTAAATGAGTCGTTGATGGATTTGTGGTGTTCCCAATAATCTCTGGTATTATGGTATTATGTAATTGAGGTTTTTCTCAAGAAGTAAATGAGACTTTTTTGAGTAATTCCTGAGTTCTGTTTAGAGGGTTAGCTTAGAATCTGCTCAATTTTACAAAACCCAGACTGAGCCACTTTGTACCAGTGTGAAGCTGGGCTGTCTGTTGGGAGGGGAGGAGTTATGTTGAATAGGCAGCGGCCGGGTAAATTCACCATAACGCAGGCACATACAGTGTGACAGATACTGATATTTCTAACCATTCATGCATGGTCAGGCTTGCATTGGTGATTCATTGGAAAACATTATTCGCAAATATAGAGATTAGAATGATTAAATAAGCCCAAATTCAGGTGTCTGTCACAAGGTATGTGTCTGACTGAAGGTGACTGTACCTCAGTTTACTGGTACAGCAGTACAGAGGTGTGTTAGCGTGATGAGCAGCGTACAGCAGTACCTCACTATACTGGTACAGCAGTACAGAGGTGTGTTAGTGTGATGAGCAGCGTGCAGCAGTACCTCAGTATACAGCAGTACAGGGGTGTGTTAGTGTGATGAGCAGCGTGCAGCAGTACCTCAGTATACTGGTACAGCAGTACAGAGGTGTGTTAGCGTGATGAGCAGCGTGCAGCAGTACCTCAGTATACTGGTACAGCAGTACAGAGGTGTGTTAGTGTGATGAGCAGCGTGCAGCAGTACCTCAGTATACAGCAGTACAGAGGTGTGTTAGTGTGATGAGCAGCGTGCAGCAGTACCTCAGTATACTGGTACAGCAGTACAGTGGTGTGTTAGTGTGATGAGCAGCGTGCAGCAGTACCTCAGTATACTGGTACAGCAGTACATAGGTGTGTTAGCGTGATGAGCAGCGTGCAGCAGTACCTCAGTATACTGGTACAGCAGTACAGTGGTGTGTTAGTGTGATGAGCAGCGTGCAGAAGTACCTCAGTATACTGGTACAGCAGTACAGAGGTGTGTTAGCGTGATGAGCAGCGTGCAGCAGTAAACTGGTACAGCAGTACAGTGGTGTGTTAGTGTGATGAGCAGCGTACAGCAGTACCTCAGTATACTGGTACAGCAGTACAGTGGTGTGTTAGTGTGATGAGCAGCGTGCAGCAGTACCTCAGTATACTGGTATAGCAGTACAGTGGTGTGAGAGTGATGAACAGCGTGCAGCAGTACCTCAGTATACTGGTAAAGCAGTAGAGTGGTGTGTTAGTGTGATGAGCAGCGTGCAGCAGTACCTCAGTATACTGGTAAAGCAGTACAGAGGTGTGTTAGTGTGATGAGCAGCGTGCAGCAGTACCTCAGTATACTAATACAGCAGTACAGTGGTGTGTTAGTGTGATGAGCAGCGTGCAGCAGTACCTCAGTATACTGGTAAAGCAGTACAGTGGTGTGTTAGTGTGATGAGCAGCGTGCAGCAGTACCTCAGTATACTAATACAGCAGTACAGTGGTGTGTTAGTGTGATGAGCAGCGTGCAGCAGTACCTCAGTATACTGGTAAAGCAGTACAGAGGTGTGTTAGTGTGATGAGCAGCGTGCAGCAGTACCTCAGTATACTGGTACAGCAGTACAGTGGTGTGTTAGCGTGATGAGCAGTGTGCAGCAGTTCCTCAATATAAAGCAGTACAGAGGTGTGTTAGTGTGATGAGCAGCGTGCAGCAGTACCTCAGTATACTGGTACAGCAGTACAGAGGTGAGTTAGTGTGATGAGCAGCGTGCAGCAGCACCTCAGTATACTGGTACAGCAGTACAGGGGTGTGTTAGTGTGATGAGCAGCGTGCAGCAGTACCTCAGTATACAGCAGTACAGGGGTGTGTTAGTGTGATGAGCAGCGTGCAGCAGTACCTCAGTATACAGCAGTACAGAGGTGTGTTAGTGTGATGAGCAGCGTGCAGCAGTACCTCAGTATACTGGTACAGCAGTACAGTGGTGTGTTAGTGTGATGAGCAGCGTGCAGCAGTACCTCAGTATACTGGTACAGCAGTACAGAGGTGTGTTAGCGTGATGAGCAGCGTGCAGCAGTACCTCAGTATACTGGTACAGCAGTACAGTGGTGTGTTAGCGTGATGAGCAGCGTGCAGAAGTACCTCAGTATACTGGTACAGCAGTACAGAGGTGTGTTAGCGTGATGAGCAGCGTGCAGCAGTAAACTGGTACAGCAGTACAGTGGTGTGTTAGTGTGATGAGCAGCGTACAGCAGTACCTCAGTATACTGGTACAGCAGTACAGTGGTGTGTTAGTGTGATGAGCAGCGTGCAGCAGTACCTCAGTATACTGGTATAGCAGTACAGTGGTGTGAGAGTGATGAACAGCGTGCAGCAGTACCTCAGTATACTGGTAAAGCAGTAGAGTGGTGTGTTAGTGTGATGAGCAGCGTGCAGCAGTACCTCAGTATACTGGTACAGCAGTACAGGGGTGTGTTAGTGTGATGAGCAGCGTGCAGCAGTACCTCAGTATACTGGTACAGCAGTACAGGGGTGTGTTAGCGTGATGAGCAGCGTGCAGCAGTACCTCAGTATACTGGTACAGCAGTAGAGTGGTGTGTTAGCGTGATGAGCAGCGTGCAGCAGTACCTCAGTATACTGGTACAGCAGTACAGAGGTGTGTTAGTGTGATGAGCAGCGTGCAGCAGTACCTCAGTATACTGGTACAGCAGTAGAGTGGTGTGTTAGTGTGATGAGCAGCGTGCAGCAGTACCTCAGTATACTGGTACAGCAGTACAGAGGTGTGTTAGTGTGATGAGCAGCGTGCAGCAGTACCTCAGTATACTGGTACAGCAGTAGAGTGGTGTGTTAGTGTGATGAGCAGCGTGCAGCAGTTACACTGTGGCAGCAGCAGAGACATAGCAGCAGGGGAGGGGAGAGGTACAGTACTATCAGACCACCACTGTTAATACACTTTGAGGGTAAACTCTCCAAAGGATATTAGAGATATAGCCTACCCAGTAAACAAAAAACGTAATACAACATTTTATAACGTAATATAACGTTTTATAACGTTTCTTTAAGGCTCCTTACTATGGCATAACGTTACATACAATTTTAAAACGTTATTTTGACGTAAAATAACGTTTTTTTGTTAGCTGGGTAGTCACTGCATGGTTGTTTGTATTTAAGCAAATGTAAGATGCCTCAAGGGAACCCTTTTATCAGCTTTAAGCTCAGTTATGTCGTGTTAATGTCCCGAAAATGTCATTTAAGTGTCTTTAAGTGGCATTTGCTTGAATTAAATATGATCAAAATGTTCCTTCAATGACGACCAGGGACATTAAACCTTTAAGTATGGCATAACGCCGAGATGCATCAGGCCCTTATACGTCATGATGCATGAATGCAGCTCTGGTGAGTAACTCGCCAGTGCTGCATTGAAGCATCATGCCAACCCTTTGGAGTTGAGACACTACTGATGGGTATTGGTACAGGGTAAAGGAGGTGCTTATAGGAAGCAGCAAATGACCTACAGACAGTCTGGAGAAGCGAGCGGAGTAAGCCAGGAAATACTCATTGGTGTAG
The DNA here is from genome assembly GCA_947462335.1 of Harmothoe impar. NCBI lineage: Eukaryota > Metazoa > Annelida > Polychaeta > Phyllodocida > Polynoidae > Harmothoe > Harmothoe impar. The sequence goes on from OX381711.1 coordinate 81,727,343, forward strand.
TTAGGATAAATAGACAAAACTCCACGCCATAGTGATGTATGATGTGCGTTTATGTTGATAAGCACTTGTGCATTTATGTTGATAAGTGGGGTTTTGTGTTTATTACATGTTCCTACTCTCTTAACAGAAGAAAATCAACAAATTTGTCAGCCATGGAGTATGGCTACACCGTACTCCATGGGGGCATGGAGTACGGAGGTCCCATAGGCGTAGCATAGAGAAGGCCGTACCACCATGTAACAATGCAGCATTCACCATCTCCATAAATGTCACTGCTGACACTCATTGCATCTCTGCCCCAACCTGGCCTATCACATCGGTAATAGACAGCTGGCTGTGTCTCACGACCTTGGGACAATGATTTTGTCTCTGCTCGGGTGCCGTCTCTGACCGGGTGCCGTCTCTGACCGGATGCCGTCTCTGACCAGGTATCAGAAAAAGGTGTTTTAAAAAGAATTATACTCATATATATAAGGATTTGGAAAAACGTTATGGTGGTTGTTATATAATCATAGTTATAATTATAATTAGCCTCCTGCTGTTAGTATTTTGACCTTATCAAGCCAAGCCGGTCAGAGACGGCACCTGGTCAGAGATGGCACCTGGTTAGAGACGGCACCCGGTCAGAGACAAAAACATTGTCCCAAGGTCGTGAGACACAGCCAGCTGCTCTCCATGGCGCCTTTTGACTAGAAGCTGTCATTTCATTTTATAAATGTTGACTTGTGAGATATGATTGACTGGCTATTGAATTGCATCATTCACCATACTGATCTCCAGGGGCTGATATTTCACTCTGGGCACTCACTGTAACTCTGCCACAACTTAGATAACCACCTCACCACATAGTTAATGGAAAGCTGCTGTCAATTCGGTATCTTTTATTAGAATCTGTCATTTTACAGTAGAACTAACTGTAAATCTACAGTATATTCTGCTGTAAACCCATTCTATAGTAAATTCCACTGTAGACCTACAGTAGATTCTACTGTGAACCTACAATAGCTATTTACAGTGTAAAAACGAACTATGAGAGTTATAGGCTCGTGTAATATGATTGACTGGACGATATTGAACTATTTTAAGGGCAATGTGTGATGCGGACAGAAACGCGTGGAAGTAGTAGTGTTTTCTTTACTTCATCCATTGAAGAGCTCCTAAAAGTTTAAGATTAGGTACGTTCTTTGGTGTGCAAAAGTAACACCCTAATGGGATTGGCCCTAGAGTAGACTATTCATATACACTCCTGGTATTCACTCTGGTTCTAGTACAGACACATGGAAATACACACTGACAGATAATGCTACAGTGCACTGTGAAGAGCCAATTATTATTATTTTGGTGGACGTGAAGCAAAGCACCATTTTAGGCAAAATAACGCAAATTTTGGCTTTGAAAGTGGTCAATCTATCATTCTCAGCGGCAGGTGATGTCACCTAGTAACCAAAAGGTGCACTCCTTAGAGGATATGCCCTTACTTACACGTACCTGTATTAACCCTTTGAGGACGGCATAATACATTAATGCATCATTGTTATTGTGACGCGTGAATGCAGCCCTGGCAAGCATCATGCTTGTCTACGGCATCTAGATACTTGCGGAGGGTCGGCATGATGCACCTCGCCTTGGTGTAAATGTAATCTTTTAGCAACATCCGTCCTTAGAGCATTAACAAATCGGCGCATCATGTAAACACCAAAACCCAGTCTCAAAGAACAATCTGAGCCAGTACAAGGACAAACAGGCTGTGAGTGATTAGTGTTGTGTTGTGTGCAGAAACCGTGTTTAGTCCCAGACCGTCACTATGGATGTCTGTACGGTGCGTGGGAGGAGGGCGTGGTAGCGGCATGAGGGATGGGTGAGGGATTAGAAACACGCCGTGTGTAAACTCACACAGCTAACACCGCTGTTCGCTGCAGATGCTTTACTCCTTATCACTTTAAGGGAGTGGTCATTTTTTAACAACAGGGGGGGGGGGGTTGGTGAATTTGGGGGGGGACCAAAATAATTTGGACCCCTTGAAGGGGGGCGACCAAAAAAATTTGGACCTCTCTTGAGGGGGGGACCAAAAAAATTGCACCCCTTTTTAGCGAAAAAGCCCGCGTGTTACTATAGCTCAAAGGGGTTGGCCGCCCTCAATTTCAACTTGCCTGAGGGGGGGGGGGACCAAAATAATTTCAACCCTCCCTTGGGGGGGACCGAAAAAATTTCGACCTGCTCGCGCAAAAATCCACCAACCCCCCCCTTGTTGTTAAAAAATGACCACTCCCTAAGTATGGCATGATGCCTTAATGTATCATGATCTTAGTCGCCATGATGCATGAATGCAGCCCTTGTGAGTAAAGTGGCAGTGCTGTATTCATGCATTATGCCTACCCTACTGGGCTGAGACACTCTCAAAGTGTGGGCATCATGCGCTATTGCAGCACTGGAGAGTTATTTGCCAGCGCTGCATTGGTGCATCATGTTGTCCTTAAAGGTTAACCATTTAAGGACCGCATAGTGCATTAACGCATCATGCCCTTGGTCATCATGATGCATGAATGCAGGAGCGAGTTACTCGCCGGGGCTGAATGATCACAAATGTCATTTTGTAACAAGAGACATCCTCAAACCGTAAAGTGCATCACAGTGCCTTAATGCATCATTCCTACTTCAAAAATACAAATAGTATCAGGTAGAAACACTTGGTTTTAGGAGGATCATCACTAAGCCTCCCTCCAGAAGAAGCTTAAGGAGTTCTGATTAATTATTCACCGGGAATGTGTGATGAACCACTTTGTGAGTTTTAGATGAGTGAAGTGGAGTTTAATGAGGGATGCATGAATAAAATTAAAAAAAACTTATCTTGTCCATTTGTCTCCCTACATTTATTAGCACTTACCCGCCCCTCCACCCCCTCCTTATTTCCCGCTCTGTTCTCTGATCAACCCGTTAAGGGCAGCATGGTGCGGTATTGCATCATGCCCTCTGTCGTCATGATGCATGAATGCACTGCTATGAGTAACTTGCCAGGGCTTGCCGCTGCATGCAGGCACCATGCTGACCCTTCAGGACAGTATAAACCACTTAAGGTCCGCGCGATACATGATGCATGAAGGTATCATGCTTTCTCTTCATGAGAGTACTAACTACTTGAGGGATGCATCATGATTATAAATAAATCGGATAACACATTAATTTAAGGCAATATACGACCCATAAAGGGTTAATACACTGATGGGAAATTAATTACACACTCCTGATGACTGGCTTTATTCTCCCATCACTCCTCACACCTAGTTAACCCTGTAAGGGCATCATACTGCTTCTAGGCTTCATGTTGACCCTGTAAGGGCATCATACTGCTTCTAGGCTTCATGTTGACCCTGTAAGGGCATCATACTGCTTCTAGGCTTCATGTTGACCCTGTATGGGCATCATACTGCTTCTAGGCTTCATGTTAACCCTGTAAGGGCATCATACTGCTTCTAGGCTTCATGTTAACCCTGTAAGGGCATCATACTGCTTATAGGCTTCATGTTAACCCTGTAAGGGCATCATACTGCTTATAGGCTTCATGTTAACCCTGTAAGGACAGCATGATGCCTCAAGGCTTCATGTTAACCCTGTAAGGGCATCATACTGCTTCTAGGCTTCATGTTTACCCTTTATGGGCATCATACTGCTTCTAGGCTTCATGTTAACCCTGTAAGGACAGCATGATGCTTCTAGGCTTCATGTTAACCCTGTAAGGATAGCATGGTGCCTCAAGGCTTCATGTTAACCCTGTAAGGACAGCATGATGCTTCTATGCTTCATGTTAACCCTGTAAGGGCATCATAACGCTTCTAGGCTTTATGTTAACCCTGTAAGGGCGGCATGATGCCTCAAGGCTTCATGTTTCTGTCTGGAGGTTGATACACTCCTACATGGTCGGCATGATGCACCGATGCAGCGCCTGTGGGTTGTACTCCCTGCATTGGTGTATCATGCTGATACATCAACAACTGTCTTGAGGTACCATGTTGTATTTAACCCCTTAAGGATGGCATATTGCTTTAATGCATTACATCCTTGGTCGTTATGGTGCATGCATGCAACCCATGCGAGTAACAGACTATTGCTGCATTCGAGCATCATATCGACCATACATCTCAGCAATTGTAGCCTTTTAGCGTCATGCCTCATTCAGAGGGTTTTAGCGGTGAGGATTGGTCCTACCGCCTTTGTGTCCGATGCAGCGTCGTCACTGTAATACAGACTTATAATGAACATGATTATCCATGTTTTAAATGTTTAACCCTTTAATGTTGGCAAAGGGCTTTAATGTGCTTTGCTCCTTGTCCCGATGCATGAATGCAGCCCTAGCGAGTCTAATTGTTTAAGCAGGCTAAACCTCTGGGAGTCTACCACTAGCATAGAGTGCAGACCAGGCGAGTTACTCACCAGCGCTTCATCCATATAGGATACCGGCAACAAAGGCATAATGCATTGGAGCACTGTGCAGCACTTATAGGGTGTATTAGTACTCATTATGAAGTCAGACTAAAGTCGTTAAGGCATGAGGGGATTGTTTGATAGAACACTGATTAGTATGGTAGATGTACCATGAGTCGGACATAGGCCCTGAGACAAACACTGATATACTGCTGTAGGGTAAGACTTGTATTGATGATCTATTGGATAGAATAACACCATTACCGTATTCGGGGTAATAAAATTGTTTTAATGGTAGTTTTAGTACTTAAGAGTTTAATAGTCTCCAAAATCGTTTGAAAAATTTGAGCCCCCAAAAGGTTATTAGGGGGAGGGTGCTTATTACGTCGAATACGGTATTTACAAATGAATAAATTATAATGTTTGAACGAAAGCGCAAATTTAGCTGTTTGTCTCAAGGTATGTGTTTGACTCAAGGTGAATCTACCCTAGTCTCAATTAATTAACGTTGATTAGAGGCAATGGCCATGACTAAGTGCCGCAGTGAATACAACCAGTCACTTAGTGCCTCATGTGGACATTACAATGACCACTGTGTGTCCCACTATTACCTCATCTGGACACCACAATGACCACTGTGTGTCCCACTATTACCTCATGTGGACATTACAATGACCACCGTGTGTCCCACTATTACCTCAACTGGACATTACAATGACCACTTTGTGTCCCACTATTACCTCATCTGGACACCACAATGACCACTTTGTGTCCCACTATTACCTCATCTGGACACCACAATGACCACTGTGTGTCCCACTATTACCTCATCTGGACACCACAATGACCACTGTGTGTCCCACTATTACCTCATCTGGACACCACAATGACCACTGTGTGTCCCACTATTACCTCATCTGGACATTACAATGACCACTTTGTGTCCCACTATTACCTCATCTGGACACCACAATGACCACTGTGTGTCCCACTATTACCTCATCTGGACACCACAATGACCACTGTGTGTCCCACTATTACCTCATCTGGACATTACAATGACCACTGTGTGTCCCACTATTACCTCATCTGGACACCACAATGACCACTGTGTGTCCCACTATTACCTCATCTGGACACCACAATGACCACTGTGTGTCCCACTATTACCTCATCTGGACACCACAATGACCACTGTGTGTCCCACTATTACCTCATCTGGACACCACAATGACCACTGTGTGTCCCACTATTACCTCATCTGGACATTACAATGGCCACTGTGTGTCCCACTATTACCTCATCTGGACATTACAATGACCACTGTGTGTCCCACTATTACCTCATGTGGACATTACAATGACCACTGTGTGTCCCACTATTACCTCATCTGGACATTACAATGACCACTGTGTGTCCCACTATTACCTCATCTGGACATTACAATGACCACTGTGTGTCCCACTATTACCTCATCTGGACATTACAATGACCACTGTGTGTCCCACTATTACCTCATCTGGACATTACAATGACCACTGTGTGTCCCACTATTACCTCATCTGGACATTACAATGACCACTGTGTGTCCCACTATTACCTCATCTGGACATTACAATGACCACTGTGTGTCCCACTATTACCTCATCTGGACACCACAATGACCACTGTGTGTCACACTATTACCTCATCTGGACATTACAATGACCACTGTGTGTCCCACTATTACTGCATCAGATTACATGAAGCTATATGGTGTATGGGGGTTACTGTGTTCTACTGTAAAAGCAGTTCTACCAAGTACAAACTGCCTCTTTGTATGTACATACAAACTAAGGCCAAAAAAAAGAGGTGTGTTTCAGGCAACATGGTCAAAAAATTTAGGGTAGGTAGGTCGGATTTTTTTTTTTCTTTTTTGAATGTTGGAGGTACCTGGAATGAGTCGCTAACTGCCACATCGACCCCCGGGTCATCAAGACGACTCAAATTAAATTCTGAACTTCACACGCAATGATCACACACCAACTGCCGACTCGGGAGTATGCACAGTTCCCATTCAATATGTTCACTTTTTGGCATTTGACATTCTGACAATTAGACATTCAAGCATTGACTCTCAAGACCTTGTTTGCAGAGCCTCCTTCAAACCCTCCACTCCCTTATAGACCCCTGCCGCAACTTCTTTATTAAAAAGAATTGTGTTTACGTTGGTTTTAGAATCCTCATAACATTTCAAAAATCTCATATCAGGAGATTCACAGGGCAATTATCTTTCAAATAGTTAATCGGGATAGACAATTTTGAGGTTTATATATTCATATATTTTCCAGTCACCCTTCAGAAATTCAAAAAACTTCAGTGACAACTTTTCTGAAAATGTCCATTTCTTGCTGCATTGGTCTGCAACAATGTTTGAGCTGACGAGGACCAGCCCTCTTTGTCGGCATTGGGCAGATTGAGAACAATACGGTCCCAAAAAAAAAGCCTTTCCCATTGACCGAGTTCCTTGATTTGCCGAGTTCATAAGAAAACAACAAGTTGTTGAAAAATGATGCGTGTCAGGGAAGGAGACGACGTGGACTTAAATTATGAAAGTGACAAGAAAGTGACTGCCGACCAAATTCAGGACATCATGTTTGTGTTTTTGTGAAATTATGTTTCCCTCTCCTGATTACACATTTTCCCTCAATAAATCTCTATGTTTAACAACCCTGGGATGTCAATCTGTCTCTATACTCATTAAACAGATGCAATATTGTCATGTGATATACTACCATTGCAAATAATAGCCAGGAAACAGAAACAGGTTATTGGAAACATTATCATTGATAATAAACAACTTGAGGAATGTGTTATTAATGCAGTTTGGCAGACAATAGGTCTGAAATACTTGAAAGACAGAGTTTTTGAAGATCTCAGTTAAAATGTCTCAAAATCACCAGTGACGACCTTTTGACCCTATTAAGTTTTGAGTGTACAATTAAGGTGTAAAACGATTAATGTACATATATATATACGCTTTATCATTTAAAACACTAAACAAGTGTTGTGGTAGTTGGTAAATAATTTGCTAGTTCATAGCCTAGCTTACTGAAAGTATTAGAAAATGCCTATAAATAGCAACAACATTTCAATGTGTTAGAAAATGGTAAATTTTGGATTGGAAACTCATACGAGGTATATGGACATGCTATGTGATCTCATTCTGATACAAATCTGAGAAGTGAGTTCAGGTAGTGACAAACACACATAAATATACTGTGCATATACCATGGACCTAACTTAACTCTCTACTTAACAACAAACTGTTTAATCAGCTCCATGCTCACCACATACAGGTAGCACGGCTGAGACGGTCCCTAGACCTCGTCTCCCCCTGCCCCCATGCTGCCCCCTGCCCCCATGCTGCCCCCTGCCCCCATGCTGCCCCCTGCCCCCATGCTGCCCCCTGCCCCCATGCTGCCCCCTGCCCCCATGCTGCCCCCTGCCCCCATGCTGCCCCCTGCCCCCGTGCTGCCCCCTGCCCCCGTGCTGCCCCCTGCCCCCATGCTGCCCCCTGCCCCCGTGCTGCCCCCTGCCCCCATGCTGCCCCCTGCCCCCATGCTGCCCCCTGCCCCCATGCTGCCCCCTGCCCCCATGCTGCCCCCTGCCCCCGTGCTGCCCCCTGCCCCCATGCTGCCCCCTGCCCCCATGCTGCCCCCTGCCCCCATGCTGCCCCCTGCCCCCATGCTGCCCCCTGCCCCCGTGCTGCCCCCTGCCCCCATGCTGCCCCCTGCCCCCATGCTGCCCCCTGCCCCCATGCTGCCCCCTGCCCCCGTGCTGCCCCCTGCCCCCATGCTGCCCCCTGCCCCCATGCTGCCCCCTGCCCCCATGCTGCCCCCTGCCCCCGTGCTGCCCCCTGCCCCCATGCTGCCCCCTGCCCCCGTGCTGCCCCCTGCCCCCGTGCTGCCCCCTGCCCCCGTGCTGCCCCCTGCCCCCATGCTGCCCCCTGCCCCCGTGCTGCCCCCTGCCCCCGTGCTGCCCCCTGCCCCAATGCTGCCCCCTGCCCCCGTGCTGCCCCCTGCCCCCATGCTGCCCCCTGCCCCCGTGCTGCCCCCTGCCCCCATGCTGCCCCCTGCCCCCGTGCTGCCCCCGTGCTGCCCCCATGCTGCCCCCTGCCCCCATGCTGCCCCCTGCCCCCGTGCTGCCCCCATGCTGCCCCCTGCCCCCGTGCTGCCCCCTGCCCCCGTGCTGCCCCCTGCCCCCATGCTGCCCCCTGCCCCCGTGCTGCCCCCTGCCCCCATGCTGCCCCCTGCCCCCATGCTGCCCCCTGCCCCCATGCTGCCCCCTGCCCCCATGCTGCCCCCTGCCCCCGTGCTGCCCCCTGCCCCCATGCTGCCCCCTGCCCCCGTGCTGCCCCCTGCCCCCATGCTGCCCCCTGCCCCCATGCTGCCCCCTGCCCCCATGCTGCCCCCTGCCCCCATGCTGCCCCCTGCCCCCATGCTGCCCCCTGCCCCCGTGCTGCCCCCTGCCCCCATGCTGCCCCCTGCCCCCGTGCTGCCCCCTGCCCCCATGCTGCCCCCTGCCCCCATGCTGCCCCCTGCCCCCGTGCTGCCCCCTGCCCCCATGCTGCCCCCTGCCCCCGTGCTGCCCCCTGCCCCCGTGCTGCCCCCTGCCCCCATGCTGCCCCCTGCCCCCGTGCTGCCCCCTGCCCCCATGCTGCCCCCTGCCCCCATGCTGCCCCCTGCCCCCGTGCTGCCCCCTGCCCCCATGCTGCCCCCTGCCCCCGTGCTGCCCCCTGCCCACAGCGTGCTAAGCGGGCCCCGAGATGGAGCAGTGTAAGTGTACAGCAGGCTTTGTGTCATGTTGTGCCATGTTGTGTGTTATAGGACCATGCAATACTTGGGTGGTGTGATGCCCTTTGTCCATTAACCCTTTAAGGATGGCATGTCGCTAAAAGATGACATTTGTTGTCATAATGCACAAATGCAGCCCCGGGGAGTAACTCACAGGTGCTGCATTGGTGCATCATGCTGATGCTCTAGGCGTGAATCGACCCCATATACTCGGCATGATGCTTGTGAGTTACTCGCTGGGGCTGCATTGGTGCATCATGACAAGAAATGTCATCTTTTAGCGACATCTGTCCTTAAAGAGCTAGTATTCTGATGCTTTAACATCCTGATGCTTGAATACTTCTCTCAATATGCATGCATCATGACAACAAATTAAGGCAGTATAGACTTGAAGTACCATCATTCAGTATTGGATGTGGGGCTGTTGGAGTGTGACTGTATGACCCTTAACTAACAATGAATAACACTAGACTTGATCTTACAGACAAGCAGATAATTCAGGGACCATTTGGTAGTCCAAAGTTTTGTACATATGACGCATGTGTGGGTTTATGTGTGTCTATGTGTGAGTTTAGGTGTGGGTTTGTGTGGGGGTTTGTGTGTGAGAGTGTGTGTTGGTTTGTGTGTAATAATTAACAGCCATTTTTTTTGCAAGGTGGCTCTATTTTATTAATACAGCAATCAGCTATGGTGGCTGTGTCCAGGTCTGTACCAGTGGCTTACAAGATTACCATAAATATTCTCATGTAAAAGCGGTGGCTAGTACCCAAGTCAGATTTACAGTGTGGCTCATCATATGGTCTCAAGGTTTAGGTGCTGTGACTCTACAGTAGTGTCTGGACAATGGACTTGCGACAGCCAGAAATAATTTTCTCATTTCAAGAAAATAAGTTTATTAAACTCGTCTGGCGAACAGGGCACTTGTTTTAAGAAAAACGCTGCCTGTGAATACCATAGAGCCTTGCGTAGGCCTATATATAAACCTTACTCGCGCACCTTGACTTAAAGATATATTCTATAAGCCTCACAGGAAGGCTGATTATGACAACCTGAAGAACTGTACCACAGTAGTATACATCTAGACCTTGATCCTAAAAGCCACATTGGTGATCTGACCTGCGTACTACCCACGGCCTATACGCGAGGTTTTACAGCAATATGGCTGCAGCAAGAATACTGGCAGCCATATCATCTAAGCGCTGTAAACTATTTGGCATCCTAATCATATGACGCTCAATCCAAGATGGCCGCTGGTGGCGTGTTTGAACCCATTGACCCCTATAGTGGTGCCCTCTGGTGGCGAGGTCAGCAATCACAACTGGCTGTGTCGATAGGGGTGCAGTTAGACCGTTAAGCACAGCATAGCGGGTTAACACAGTATGCCGCATGAATGCAGCCTTGGCGAGTAACTCGCCAGCGCTGAATTCAAGCATCATGCTGATCCTACAGGATTGATATGCTTCAAAAGTGTCGGTGCATGAATGCAGCCCTGGTGAGTAGACCCACCAGGGCTGCATTCATGCACCATGCGGTCTCCAGTTACAGCACACTGCGGCAGTATGCAGCACTGAGCGGGTTAGCGGGGTTTGTTGACGTTGGAGAGCGTCCAGACGACTGTCCTACCCCGTGTATCCATGTACCCCCATCCCGCACCCTGTTATTAACCCTGTAAGGACAACACGGCGCTAAAATAAAATACCAGTACATCAATGGTGCAGCATTGGTGTGTCGTGCTGAGCTTTTTGGAGTGTATCAGTACTGTAGGGTTGGTTTGATGCATGAATGCAAATGCATGAATGAATGCAGCACTAGTGAGGAACCCTCCAGGCATACATTCATGTATCGTGATGACAGCTCACTAGAGATGGGAGGACTTGACCAGTCAACCTAATACAGGCTAGGCAGATAATACTATATTTAGTACACTATTATCCTTCCTGGTATGGCTGATCTAACTGATCTGTGTTTTTTTATCTCAACCAGCAAAATACTAAATGGGGGCCCACCAGGTCCCAACCCCAGCAGCTTACTCCCCAGTACTGCGCAGCTGGCAGCAGGGGCACTATAGGGTGAAGGGGGGGGGGGGTTGATGGTAGGTGGGGGGGGGTTGATGGGGGGGGGGTAGTAGGGTCAGACTGTGGGGTTAGTATAAGTATAGTCTGGGGTCAGGGGTCAGGTATAGATTATAGGACTCTGTACACTGACCCTTATAGTATGTATCAGGCCTACAGAGGCACTCCTGGTGAGTTACTCGCTCCCGGTGAGTTACTCGCTCCCGGTGAGTTACTCCCTCCTGGAGAGTCACTCGCTCCCGGTGAGTTACTCACTCCTGGTGAGTTACTCACTCCTGATGAGTAACTCGCCCCTGGTGAGTTACTCGCTCCTGGTGAGTTACTTGCTCCCGGTGAGTTACTCACTCCCGGTGAGTTATTCTCCCGGTGAGTTACTCGCTCCTAGTGAGTTACTCGCTCCTGGTCAGTTACTCGCTCCTGGTCAGTTACTCGCTCCTGGTGAGTCACTTGCTCCCGGTGAGTTACTCGCTGCCGGTGAGTAACTCGCTCCAGGTGTGTAACTCGCTCCCGGTGAGTCACTCGCTCCCGGTGAGTCACTCGCTCCCGGTGAGTCACTCGCTCCCGGGAGCGACTTGCTCCCAGTGTGTAACTCGCTCCCGGTGAGTTACTCGCTCCTGGTGATTTACTCGCTCCTGGTGAGTCACTCGCTCCCTGTGAGCGACTCGCTGCTGGTGAGTAACTTGCTGCCGGTGAGTTACTCGCTGCTGGTGAGTTACTCGCTCCCGGTGAGTTACTCGCTCCCGGTGAGTTACTCGCTCCCGGTGAGTTATTCGCTCCCGGTGAGTTACTCGCTCCCGGTGAGTTATTCGCTCCCGGTGAGTTACTTGGTCCCAGTGAGTTACTCACTCCTGGTGAATTACTCACTCTTGGTGAGTTACTCACTCCTGGTGAGTTACTTGCTACTGGTGACTGGTGAGTTACTCGCCCCTGGTGAGTTACTCACCGGTGTGCTTGCTACGCTATGCTGCCCTTAATTCTTTAAGGATGGACGTCGCTAAAAGATGACATTTGCTGTCATGATGCACCAATGCAGCCCCGGCCAGTAACTCCCCGGTACTGCATAGGTGCATCATGATGACCGCTCAGGAGTGTATCGACCCCATGAAGTTGGCATGTTTGAATGCAACCCTGGCGAGTTAACAACGAGGGCTGCATTTATGCATCATAATAACCGAGGTATGATGCATAAATGTATTTTGCCATCCTTAAAGGGTTCAGAGTGTCATAATTTCAGGAGTAGCCTTCTAGTATGGCTACTTCATCAGTAGCATTAAGCTATAATTGTGACATATACTCATCGCCTCACCCGGCATGTTGACTCCACAACATTTAGCCCTTAACCTGCATAATACACCATGGTCCATGTGCAGCCGTGATGACTGAACACAGCTCCACCAACAATAGGATGGGCGCTGCTGCATCATGCGTACCTTGCACCGGTTTACGAAACACTTTTCATCTGCTTGAAGCAGTCAATTTAGCTCTAGTAGATCCCTGTTCACGGAATATTATAATTTTCTTGAATACCCAAGCAGAATACCCAAGTTTTCAAGCATAACAGCCATCAGCTTGAGTTTTTAAGCAGAAGCTCAAGCAGTTCAAGTACTTTAATATATAAGCTGTATCATGAACCCCAACTTTCAAAAAGCTGAGTTTAATTTAGCAGATGGGCTCTGCTTGAGCTTGCAGTTTTAAGACCACGGTTAAGGGTTGCATAGTGTTTCAATGTGCTATGCCTTTCATCATCATGATAATGCATTCATAATGCAGCCCTGGTGAGATTTTGACAACAAAGGTCATTATGCATACACTACCCCCCCCCCTTAAATGTTACAGGTTTGACCATACAATCGGAACCTGCATGATTACCCAGAATACGTGACAAATGGAGTGGAACCAGGGGACAAGATGGCGGCCAGTGTTGAATGACCAGCTATGACTCTATACCCTTGATACAGACTAGGGGTGAGGGTGGTATTTGCTGCTGCCTATATTGGCCATTTTCATGTGTTTATGATTGAATGGTGGTATCGGGGCGAGAAATGTGTGATTTCTTTTTTTGTCGCTCACAAAGAGCGTCAGTGGGTTTGTAGTCCACAAACAATGCGGTTTAGCCCTTAAACGACTGCATATTGCTTTAATGCATCATGCCCTTTGTTGTCATGATGCATGAATGCAGACCTGGCAAGTAATTGCTGCATTAAAGCATCATGTCAACCTGATGGGGGTTTTACTCTAGCAAAGGGGTGTCATGATGCATAATGTAGCATTGGTGATTCGACCCACCAGGGCTGCATTGATGCATCTTGCCTACCAAGTGAATAACACATCAGAGAACTATGCTGTGGAGTGGCCAACCGTCATATGTGCGTAGTTGTGGTTATGCGCTGTTGTGGTTTTATCCGATTGTACATTTTTGTGGTTTGACGCAACATCACGGCATGTGTACACACGAGGATTTAGTCTCATATATCAACAACATAACTGTAGAAGAGAAAAGAACAACTGCTCCCTTTTATATATATACATAAATATGCAATGTATATATATATATATATATATATATATATATATATATGGCATAAACTCCCCACTTATGTTGTTTCGGCTATTTCTGGCCCTTTTCAGGCTTATACCCCTACAGAATAACCAGTTTTGCACTAATTTATTCAAATTTTTGGTATATGTGAAAAAACATCCTAATAATTCGGGAAATCTCTATTTTTTGTGTATTGGCCCAATATTCTCCATTTTCTGGCCCTCCAAAGGCCCAAAAAAACCTAAAAACGTCAAAAACACTAAAAATGTCATGTGTTACATGTCTCCCATGTGTACTGAGGCAGTAACAGCTTATTCCTAATATCATTTTCTATTAGGTCTATGGTATAGTCAATTGATTCATGAGGATTTCACTAGATATGTTTCGTATTTTCATCTCCACAGTCATTTAAGTGTGTTTTGTCAGCAAAATATTCAAATGTCATTTCAGGTTGATACCTCTATATAGTAAATAAAGAATATCCACACAGTCTCTATTGTATCCCAGATTGTGAGGTAACTCTTGTGTCTTCTGCTGGAAAAAAGAAATTTTGAAAAATATCCAATAATCTTGCCTCCAGGAGCATATGTCTATTGGGATACATATTTTCTGTCACGGAGTCACCCGGAATATTGGTCACGGAGTCACCAGCCACCCTGATGAAAATTTAAACCATCATAGAATTGTTTATACCCAATATATTTAAGTGATCTCTGGTTTTCCTGTGTCCTACCCACTCCCTCTGATGTTCTAATGCAAAAATCCACCATTTTTATGCTCATTTATACAAGAAATTATTTCCGTCACGGAGTCACCCGGGTGACTCCGTGACGTAAAATAGGTTAATAGGGGTACTTTAGGCCTATACTGTGCAAATTTGGTCTAGCCAGATATCATGATGCTTCATATTTCTTAAAGTACACATGATCAGAACACTGTAGAGTGAATTTAACCAATAATGGGACCATTTTGAGGAAACTAGGGTAAAGTTGAGAGTATGTAGTTGAAATGTTCATATTTCTGATAAATGTTCAAAATTCATCAGGCGGTATCTCAAAAACTATTACTCAGAGGATTTTCATTCTTGATGTGCTTCAAGATATATGTTGGCCCAGCTTGTAAACAAGATTATTAGTTGCTGTGATGTATTTTAAACATAATGTTCATGATCATGGATTTTTGGTCACGGAGTCACCTGAAAAAAGGACAATAAACTTAACGAGGCAATAAAAACTGAACTGCTAGGGTTAGAAATGTATCAAAAAGTGTTCCAAGGAGCAAAGATATATACCTTTCAATATACTAAACCTGTTTAAACATATTAAGAACTTTCTGATTTGTCCTTCCTCTATCCTAAAACAACATAAGTCAGGAGTTTGAGCCATATGCATATATATATATATGCATATATATTTATCGATATATGCAAATTATAGGCTTTATTTTAAATACACAATGCTTAGCCTTGGGTAGGACTTTATAGGCCTTTATAGGGAGGACTAACTGGTTAGTACTGGTATTAATCCCCAGGGGGGGTACCAGCCCTTCCCGCCGTGACGCTGTGACGTCACTGCTAGCCGCTACTACTCCAGATATGGACAGTTAAATATATATTGATAGATTAATAGGCTATTGTGGACCCCTTATCATCAAGTTTTTGTGTTGTTTCAGCATCATGTAGGGGGTAGCGTGAGCCCCATGCCTTTGTTAGTGCAAACTCCGTATACATGTTGTGATCAACATAGGTTTTCATTGTTGCATCGTAAGGTGGAGAGCATTGTTAGCCATTGTTAGTGCGAACCCCGTCATTAATGTTTGTTTACATTGGTTCAGCTAATGTGAACCCCATATATGTTGTTTGTAACATGTGTTTACAGCGTGGACCCCATGTCATTGTTTTTGTAACCCCCTTATTAACAAGTGTTACGATGTTTCGGCGTAAGGATGCAGAGGTGTGGACCCCGTGTAACGAGTGTTCACGTTGTTTTAGCGTAAGGTTGACGGAGGCATGGACCCCATGATGTCGTAATTGTAACCACCTTATTAATGTTTGTTTACGTTGTCTCAGCGTTAAGTTGACGGAGGCGTGGACCCCGTGTCATTGTAATTGTAACCCCGTTATTAAAGAGTATTTACATTGTTTCAGCGTAAAGTTGATGGAGGCGTGGGCCCCATGACATTGTAATTGTAACCCCCTTATTAACGAGTGGTTACGTTGTTTCAGCGTAAAGTTGACGGCGGCGTGGACCCCATGATATGGTCGTTGTAACCCCCGTATTAACGAGTAGTTACGTTGTTTCAGCATAAAGTTGTGGAGGCGTGGACCCGGTGACATTGTTAGTGTGAATCCCATGTGTTGTTCTCAACATGTGTTGACAGCATGGACCCCATGACATTGTAATTGTAACCCCTTATTAACGAGTGTTTACACTGTTTTAGTGTGAAGTTGACGGAGGCCTGGACCCCATGACATTGTAATTGTAACCCCCTTATTAACGAGTGTTTACGTTGTTTCAGCGTAAAGTTGATGGCGGCGTGGACCCGGTGACGTTGTTTGACGTAGACATGGAGGTGATGCACAACACACGTGACTTCCTGTACAGTAGAACTCTTCAGTGCATGAAGGCTCAAAAGGACCACCGGAAGTTCCAGCTCAGCAAGTCCCACAACAAGGTCAAGGTCAGGGACCTCTACCGCCCGACGCCGGAACCGCTGCCGACCACCACGCAGACCACTGAGTTCAGTGAGTAGCGCCAACGCTTTAACCCTTTCAGGACGGCATGTTGTTAAAAGGCGACATTAATCATTATGCTGACCCTTCAGGAGTGTGTTAACCCTATAGGGTGGGCATGATGCTTGAATGCAGCACTGAGTAGTTACTTACCAGAGCTACGTAATACCACGGTATGATGCAGAAATGAGTTTAATGCATTATGCCGGCCTTCACGGGTTAAGGACCGCATAGTGCTTTATACAGTATGCCCTTTGTCGTCATGATGCATGAATGCAGCCCTGCCAAGTCTGCCAGGGCTGCATTCATGCATCATGCCAACCCTTCGGGAATGTATCAATCCTGCAGAGTCGTAATGATGCTTGAATGCAGTACTGGCGAGTTTCTCATCAAGGCTGCATTCATGCATCATGATGATATCTGGATTCATGCACTAAAGCACTTTGTGACCCCTAAAGGTTAAAGGGAGAGAGGAAGCTATGTGCTGTCGGTATTGATGTAAAAAGGTCAGAAGGTGATGTCAGAAATATTGATTGATGGCATAGAACCACCCGGAGAAGGAAGTTGGGTTGTCAGCGGGTGTTCTCTTACATCCGTCAATCAGACGCTATATGATGCCTTCAAGCACTACACCGGTAACAAGTAACTACTCCATGTACCATTGGTGCATCATGCCATACCTTTAGGAATGTATCCATCTAGCAACTTTAGCACAATGCGTGAATCTAGCACTAGCGTACTCGGAAGTGGGTCAATGCAACATACAGGACAGTAGTGAAAGAAACTGCATTTGTCGACAGAGGTTGATGAATCTTCTAACACTCCCGAAAGTTGATTTTGATCATGCAATCGGAATGCAGCGTTCTGGTTATAATTCGGTTGCCTGGACTTGATGGCTGCGTCATCTTGCCCAACCGTTGGGCTTAGGTGACCGAATTATCACCAGACAGCATTATTTTTTACGACATGTTAAATGACATGTTTATTGGAAAGATAACCGGGAAGTAGAAGTAGAATTCAGCACCTGGAATACTAAAAGCCTCATTAACTCAGCCCTAGCTTAAAAATAGGGCCTGCACAAGCTCTTTTTCCCTTTTAGAATTCTTTTTTTTCCTTTTACGGCTTTAACAAAGTCACTGGATGAGTGCGACAACCTGATGAGCAGTGAGTCGAGGTGACCATGTTACCTGAATCAAACGTTTATTTTTTGGGCAGAGATCTACATAACTAGTTATGACTCCTGTCACCGACTACAGATATATAGTAATTACACTGGCACTGATATTTAGCTCCAACAGGGTTTTTCCAAAAAATATCATGTCCTTAAATCTTGGTATGAAACCAAAATCTAAACTGACAATAGAGTAATGTAGACACAGACTGCTAGCTCGTTATACTGCTAGGGGAATACTGAGGCATCCCGGAGACTTCTCAAGGACCCTTGTCACACTCGCCTGCAGTAGTCTTGGAGTAGCCGCGTCTCTTTAGACCTGTAAGGACCGCCCAGTGCTGCCAGGTACTATGCCCTATACCATCATGTGCTGCCAGGTACTATGCCCTATACCACCATGTGCTGCCAGGTACTATGCCCTATACCATCATGTGCTGCCAGGTACTATGCCCTATACCATCCAGTGCTGCCAGGTACTATGCCCTATACCATCCAGTGCTGCCAGGTACTATGCCCTATACCATCCAGTGCTGCCAGGTACTATGCCCTATACCATCCAGTGCTGCCAGGTACTATGCCCTATACCATCATGTGCTGCCAGGTACTATGCCCTATACCATCATGTGCTGCCAGGTACTATGCCCTATACCATAATGTGCTGCCAGGTACTATGCCCTATACCACCATGTGCTGCCAGGTACTATGCCCTATACCGCCCAGTGCTGCCAGGTACTATGCCCTATACCATCATGTGCTGCCAGGTACTATGCCCTATACCACCATGTGCTGCCAGGTACTATGCCCTATACCATCATGTGCTGCCAGGTACTATGCCCTATACCGCCCAGTGCTGCCAGGTACTATGCCCTATACCATCATGTGCTGCCAGGTACTATGCCCTATACCATCCAGTGCTGCCAGGTACTATGCCCTATACCATCCAGTGCTGCCAGGTACTATGCCCTATACCATCCAGTGCTGCCAGGTACTATGCCCTATACCATCATGTGCTGCCAGGTACTATGCCCTATACCATCATGTGCTGCCAGGTACTATGCCCTATACCATAATGTGCTGCCAGGTACTATGCCCTATACCACCATGTGCTGCCAGGTACTATGCCCTATACCATCATGTGCTGCCACTATGCCCTATACCACCATGTGCTGCCAGGTACTATGCCCTATACCATCATGTGCTGCCAGGTACTATGCCCTATACCATCCAGTGCTGCCAGGTACTAAGCCCTATACCATCCAGTTGTGCAAGGTACTATGCCCTATACCATCCAGTTGTGCAAGGTACTATGCCCTATACCATCATGGTCCTGATGACTAACTTGCCAATGCTGCATGAAGGTATCAGTCAGGAATGTATCAACCATGTAGAGGCATCATGAAGCTTTTATGCAGGCTTGGTGAGTAGACTCACCAGGGCTTCATTTATGCATCATGGCGACAAATGGCATCCTGCAATAACCCTTTAAGGGTGGCATAATGCATTAATGCATCATACCTTGGTCGTCATGATGCATGGATGCAGCCACACTGAGTAACTTGCAAGTGCTGCATTCAAGCATCATGCAAAACTTACGGGGTTGAGACACTCCTGAAGGGTCGGCATGATGCACTAATGCAGCACTGGCAAGTTACTCGCTGGGGCTGCATTGGTGCATCATAACGACAAATGTAATCTTTTAGCGACATCCGTCCTTAAAGGGTTAAAGCGCTCTGCTTCCTGTAACGGGTTAAGGACGGCCTTCCCAGCATGCTCTGCTCCTCAGGTCCCCAGAGTGAGGCTCCTCAGACACGTGGCGGCCCCAGGCGGCGACTAACGACGTCCTCCCCAGGGGGCGGCACTAGTCTACACCAGGGGGAGGCACTAGTCTACACCAGGGGGCGGCACTAGTCTACACCAGGGGGAGGCACTAGTCTACACCAGGGGGCGGCACTAGTCTACACCAGGGGGAGGCACTAGTCTACACCAGGGGGCGGCACTAGTCTACACCAGGGGGCGGCACTAGTCTACACCAGGGGGCGGCACTAGTCTACACCAGGGGGCGGCACTAGTCTACACCAGGGGGCGGCACTAGTCTACACCAGGGGGAGGCACTAGTCTACACCAGGGGGCGGCACTAGTCTACACCAGGGGGAGGCACTAGTCTACACCAGGGGGAGGCACTAGTCTACACCAGGGGGAGGCAGTAGTCTACACCAGGGGGCGGCACTAGTCTACACCAGGGGGCGGCACTAGTCTACACCAGGGGGAGGCACTAGTCTACACCAGGGGGCGGCACTAGTCTACACCAGGGGGAGGCACTAGTCTACACCAGGGGGCGGCACTAGTCTACACCAGGGGGAGGCACTAGTCTACACCAGGGGGAGGCACAAGTCTACACCCAGCCCGGCCGCAGCACGATCTGAGTCTGACAACCACCCGCGCAGTCTGCTGGGGGAAGACTCCAGATCCCAGACTGCTCAAGGAGGGAATCCCGAGTAATGACGTTGTAGTGCGGCCAATAACAGCTGTGCACTGTCCTGTGGTCCACAGGCTGGTACTGTCTAGTAGTAGTACGGGCCAGTACAGGCAGGGGGAGACACTTACTGTGCTATTGTTATGGCAGGATACTTGGCTTAAACGTTGCATGATGGAATTTTTTCTCAGGAAAATATGACATTCATAAAACTGCTAAATGCTTAGTGTCCACCTTGTTGTGTTGGTGTGGGTTTAATGCGTCAACAGTTCTGGTGTACCTTCACACAAACTATAATTCTACCCTCTAAGGGCAGTATGACACCACAAGGCCGATTATAGTGTCATTTATTAATCAAACGCATCTACAACCTTTCTCTCGTTATCAACAGAGGCCCAAACATGTTTTACTAATTGAAAATTCGATCAAATTAGGCCTACTTGTGCAACTGCTAAGCGTATTTACAGCAACACTTAATACATAATCATCCAACTGCTAAATCTATCGAAATATTGCAAACTCTATCAACCATATGCATTTGTAGCTAATCCTATCTAACTAGAGACTTGCTGTGTAGAGACACCCACTGCTAACTCTATCAATGAAATAAATGAAAGCTGGCTTGATTAGCAATATCTAGATACAGATAGCTTTTACATGGTAAACTGCTAGATGAAGCTACTTGGCATATTTAATCAATCATTTTGAGGCAATTTTGTGCTGAGCCTATATTTTATATATGTGCTGTATTTTGATACAGCATAACACCCCAATTTTAGGGTGATTTACTTTCTAACTCCATTGATAAACTATTGTTATTTTAATAACTGAACCAAACATTTTTCTGAGATTAAAACCTCCACTCAAGTCCCTCCTACTGCCAGGTCCAGTTCTGGATCACACATCTAGCTTTTTCATTCTGTGACTGAATAATGTTTCCCCAATGCTGTTTAAAACTGTGTTATCATCCCAATACAGGAGCGCTACTTTTGTATAAAAAGACTACTTCTTCACTAGAAGAGGTAGCACCCCCCAAAATGTAAAACATCCTTCAAATATTTCAACATTCTGAAGGTTGTCTGAAGGTAGACATTAAAAAGCACCAACTAACGCAGCAGAAGACATCCTGTCAAGTTTTGCCGCCATTAACGGCTCGGAGCGTCTCTAATGGCGGCAGACGACTTTTACAACTTTCTTGTTTTTTCCCGCCAAAACTGAGAGGCTGGTGATTACTGGGGGCCGTCTCAATGACACTCAATGTCAGACGACTTGTGGCTGTCAGCTGCAGGAGCCCAGGAGGGGGTCGTCTAAACATGGTAACCCTTTAAGGACAAATGGCGCAAAAAGATGACATTTGTCGTCATGTTGCACCAATGTAGCTCAGGTGAGTAACTCGCCAGGGCTGCATTGGTGCATCATGATAACCCTTTGGGTGTGTCTCAAAATTTCCGGGTCGGCATGATGCTTGAATGCAGCACTGGTGAGTTGCTCGCCAGGGCTGCATTCACGCATAATGACAACCAAGGGCGTGAGGCATCAAGGCACTATGCTATTACTTAAGAGTTAAAGGCTGTATAGTTCTTTGATGCTCTATCCCTTGCTCGTCATGTTGCATGAATACAGCCCTGGTGAGTTACTCACCAGGGCTGTATTCATGCATCATGACGACCCACTAGGAGTTCATGCATCATGACGACCCACTAGGAGTGTATCAACCCTGTAGAGTATGGGTGAATGCTGCATTCTGGATGACCAGGGGTACATGACAGCACTGTGTGGTCCTTACAGGGTTAACCCCCACAGCCTGCTACAAGGTGTCAGTACACAGCATCACACTCCAGCTCAGTACTATTGGCTGAACATGTCTTAATTATTAATTGATCATTTGTTAACAAAAGGCGGGGGGGGATCAAAAGTATATAACCTGTTTTGAGCCAAAAAGCCTGTGCGTAACTATGCTTCAAAGGGCCCGCGCGGGAGCCAATTTTTGACCATTAGGGGGGGCGGTAAAAAATGTTGACCCCTTGACCTGGGAGTGTAAAAAAATTTGCACGCTCCGCGCCGAAAAACCCACCACCCCCTCCTGTTGTTAAAAAATGATTACTTCCTAACCCTCTAAGGACATATAGCACTATATCATATACAGGATTGAAGAAGCATAATATATCGTATTAGATAATGTATTTCAGGGGCATTGTTGACAGACCTTCAGGTTTCGAGTCTATTTTGAGCTCTTTAGCTGTTTCACTCCCTATTTCACCACAGGGGAGACACATTTGACACCTTCACTTTTGTATATAAAGAAGAGGATTGAACTGCTTTATAGGGCACGCAATCTGGCTGTATTTGGGGTTGAACTTCAAACAAAATATAACAAAAAATCGGTTTAAGAGGTCTCTGCTCTGAGTCTGCGTTGGATCACCATCTAACATGATAACAATGCCAGCTCTTTGAGCTATTGCATGACCATCTGATTGTGACTGAAATAAAAGTGTAAAATTCTGAAAAATGGCTGGTTGGTGGCTTTCCTAAACTACACTTTTTTTTCACCAACCTGGTTTTCGTAGGGCTTTTAGTATGTCATTCTAGGGAAATCACAGGATGCATTGTGGTGAAAGACATTTCCTTGTAAATTGTTTGAAGTCAACCCCTATTTTGCATGGACTGTTTGCTACTACTGTAATGGGTGTGGACCACTAAATTCGAAATGGCGACATGGGCCCTTTTTGGCTTAGTGACATGTGACATGAGGAATATAAGAGATAATGACATGGGACATAGCCTTTTCTTAAAATCGACATGGGTGACATGGACATTTCTTAAAATCGACAGGGCGACATGGCCATTTCTTAAAATTGACAGGGAAAATCGGGACCCCCCCCATCCAGACCCCCACTGTACAGACAGCGAGGGGCCTTGGCAACCTGCACCCGCTGTTAAACATGTTTAACACCGTCGCACCAACGCCGTCTTCTGATCTGTTGGCATGTCTGAGGAAGTAGGTGAGTTCGGTATCAGGTTTTTATTGACTGGATCTATAGACCGTGAGCCCATTTGATATTTATAGTGTTTGAGTTCCTATTAAGAGTAGTAAACCAGACCAAAGTTTTTGCATTAGTATCTGTCTATGGAACTCAAATCACTTTGCCAGACATTTGGGTCACCCAGCTTAGCTTCAGAATCATGCAAGATGTTTAGGGAACATGAAATATATTCACAATGGGTTTGGTATGTTAGTTTCATAACACTGCCACAACTGGCAGCACTATAGTCCTATGCCTTAGCATAGGTCCAAGCCAAGGACCTTCATTTTGTTTGCACCATTTGCCACTATGTGGTAGCACCTCTCAGTGGTATGCCCAACCATTTGAGACTGGTGATACAGTTGGTCAGATATGAAAACACCTGGCTTTGTTTCTAACGATAATGGACTGACAGTTGTTGTGGCTATAATGGATTTCAGTAAGATCACTGGTTGCTATCTGGTGCTGGCTCTACCTGTAGGAGTAGCTTGAAGAAACATTTGCTAACTCACACAGTAGAAAGAGCTCATACATTTGTACATGTTCTTGGTGTGGTTAACAATTTAAATGGTAGGTAGCTTAAGGAAACACATGATAATACACAAGCAATACTACTTTAAATCACATTTGAAGACACACACAGGAGGAAAACAAGTGAACAGTTTACATGGGCAAATAGCCTAAAGAAACACAGGATGACACACAGAGGAGAAAAACCTCACAAGTGTTCTTAGTGTGGTAAACAGTTCATACAGGCACACAAGATGACACACAGAGGAGAGAAACCTCACAAGTGTTCTCAGAGTGATAAACAGTTCATCTAGACACACAGGAAGACACACAGAGGAGAAAAACCTCAAAAGTGTTCTCAGTGTGGTAAATAGTTCATACAGGCATACAAGATGCACAGCAATGTTCTCAATGTGGTGAATGATTAACAGTAGATTAATGAGACACATGATGAATAATATAGGAGAGAAACTTCACAAATGTTCTCAATGTGGGTAATAGTTTATACATCCCTAAGGTGTGTACACTGTGGTCAGCAGTATAAAGAGAACATGAGTGTGAAATCACACATGGCTATTCACACTTATCACAGGGCGCTATGTTGTGCTACTGTAAATGAAGATATTTTCACATGTATGAATTTTTGTGAATTTGCTAAAAAGTACATTTTTGCTGGTATTTAAATTTGGGGATTTCCGAGATTTGGCACATTAGTTCAATGCTATTTAGATATTCGCTTTATACATATTTTTGCAGATTTAAAAAAATATACAGCAGGAAAATATCTACGTTTACAGTATTTTTGTATTTGGGAGTTTCATCATCTCTGGGAGATGGGAAAAGAATAAAAGACAGTTAGCTTGTCCCATCTGCTCTGGGCGGCCTACCTCAGGGCTCCCCTGCACTTCACTCTTCCTTTTACTTTGACTGTACTTCCCTGGTCTTACCCCACTTCCCTGATGTCCCCTGGCCCTATTCCTTTATCTCACCACTCTCCAATTCCGTCATTTTCCTGACATACATATTATCATCCAAGGATATTTGTTATTGGGGGAAATATGTAATGGACAGTTTCGCTCTCTAGGAAATTAAGTCTGCTCTTTCATGTATTGTCTTAGAAACTTGCCCAGGTTCAGGGCTGGCTGTGGTCAAGCAGTACAGCAGTTTCCTACCATGCATGAGGGATGGACATAGTTCTGAAAATATATGAGTTTCTATCAAAATCCTCATTTTATCATCAATTGAGAACAGAGCAAAGGAAAGGGAGCTTTCATGAACCTCGAAGTACCACTAGTCATCATTATGAGATAAAACTTTATTTAAGAATTGCATGTTTGAGTAGTTTAATATCTAGCCAAACTATTCTATGTGGTACAGACCTCTGTTGTTTGGTGTTCAAATCTAAGTGATGAGCACAGGGATTTATGGTGCTGCTTGTCTAGTATAGATAGGAAAGTGGTGTAAGATTTATAAAGAAATACTACTTGGCAAGGTTTCCCACACTGTAAAAATAGTCTGTTGAATATACGGAGGAACAATGTAAAGTTTTACCCAGAATCGTCATAATATGATTGTGACAGGGCAATGTAAAATCATACAAATATACTTTGATTATCCATAATCCAATGCAGTGAAACACAGTTTATTCATTCATGGTCAACTGTGAATTTGAAACAACAGTGACTGTTTTATGGTGAAAGTTCATCACCCAGTGAATCACTGTTATTTCAACAGAATTCTTTTACAGTGTACTCTTTTCAAGCAAGTGCTCATTTCCACAGATATGGCCAGACAAAGCACTCTATTTGATAATTCAGATGTAGCTAACTACGGAGGAATCATGTAGCAGGGGACATACTTGTGTAAGGTCCCGTGGATGTGGGCATCACTTGCAGCCAACTATTAATAGATCTCTCAGGTTTTTGTTGGCTTTTTATCATTCTAGTATGTCCATTGTGATCATAGAAGGCTCCTGATGAAGTTATTCTACTCCCATTTGCCTTAAATGTTGCTTTTAAAGGACTAGCTGAACAGTGTAGCATTACCTCTACACATATCACCATTTTTTGGCATTACAGAAATAGCCATGAATCATATAATAAAAACACCAAAACAATGATGAAAAGTGTTATTTCCTTTACATACCATACTAGATGACTATTTTGATGTAATGATTGAAAGTTGAGACTGCACATTGTGTTTTTTTTCAATATGTAGCATGAACATTATAAAATATTTCATTGAAAAAAGAATGTTTCAATAATTATTCTAAATATGCAAATGAGAAAATAATACTATAATGGTATTATGGTGTTAAGCTATGCAAGAGCTTTGATTTGGCTCTATTCTTAGCTTTCTATCTCAAATATTAACTAAAATATGGCTGATACACTGCTTGCGGGGAGAATATGAAAAAAGCGTGAGGTCACCATACATATTTTACGATTCTGGAGCTAAGCTGGGCAACCCAGATGTCTGGCAAAGTGATTTAGTTTCCTTAGACATGTACAAATCCAAAAAACTTTGTCTGGTTTACTACACTTGATGGGAACCCAAAAAGTCCTGGGCTCAAGGTCTAATAAGGACTTTCCCATTCTAGTCTGATACATGTGTAATAAACGGACTTTCGTATCTTTATGATATTGGTAGAGTATCAATTAAAGAACAAAGTCGACACAGTTCGGATCAAGTGTTACAGGTTGCAATATCAGGTTTATTCAGGTAAACCTAAACAAGCAGTCACTAAGTGTGCGAACTCCCTATAGAGTTCGGAACGGGTCAGTAGGCTAAGCAGCCGATATGATCACGGGGTCTCTTCACCAGCGTGGCTCAGAGTAACCGACGAGTACCGTCAGATGCCGGGTATATATAGGCAGCCAGCCTGCGCGCGCACACGCAGACCGGAAGCCTATAGCGACCTCTGTCCATACCCCAAGCCCGGGGTAGGTGTCGCCACCTACCGTCGGACTGAAGGGTTCGGACTGAGCTCGCAACACAGCATCCAACAGCACTCGTCATATAATAACCCCGTATAACCCTAGCCCCTACACTACCCCCTACCAGATAATAACCGGGAGGTAAATAATTAAGGTTATAGTCCGAAAACACTTCGGACTGGCATTATCTTATAAATACCACCTTAGGGGTTTATTAAAGTTATACCTTACAAACAATATGACGTTACTGTTGAACACAAAAGGTATTAATTACACACATATCTACACATATAGATCGTAATTAAAAATTACGCCCCATTCCCTAGGATAGATGGAGTTAATCTATACATATAGTATACACAACACTTGAAAAAGTACAATATCACAGTAGAAAAAATTTCGTCCCTTCAAGACCCCGAGCTAATTACACTCGTAATGAATAATACTTTATAAGTGATAAACACTATCACTTCCCTTAAGGTTTTTAGACACATATTAAAGTATTATTACAAAAGATATCATACGTGATTTTATAGCGAAGATCCGGATCCTCTGTTGTTGATGATGCATTCCGCCCGGCTTTCAGAACCTACTTCATTCAGCTCCTACTAACCGGAACGAGAAAGTTCATAGCTCATGCTCGGGAGCTTATAGTAGTATAAAAAAAAATTCCAAGTCCTGCCTCCAGGCGATCTTCGGACTTATAATTAGGAGCACTCGGTCCTGATATATAGTTTATAGAAAAAAACATCTCGTATCAGATCCCTGGTGGTAGTGTACTCCTATCCCGAGCGTTGGGTTTCTCTCCGGATCTCCTCGTCCTCCTCCGTCCGTTCTGCCTGGCAGACTGACTCCTTGCGTAGCCAGCCTGCCGCTTCTTCTCGTCCGGATCCTTGAACACCCTATACTAGAGTGTTTTTCACATGTAGGGTTGGTATATTAAAAATACCCCCCCTTCTTCTTGATCGGGTCCTAAGATAGGATAATCCTATCCGGACTCCGAGTCGTCTTTAGGACTCGACTGGGCCGCAGCCTCCTCCTCATCAGAGTCTGACTCAGCTTCCGCCAGCGTCAGCTCCTGGAGCCAGAGCTCGATTTGAGCACGAGTCCCATCCCATTCGTGCATCTCGTGCGCGAAACAGTCTCTGAACCTCCGACGTTCGTGGTCCAGTTTTTCCTCGGCGTTCTTGACTGCCAGCTTCTGCTTTTTCCTTTCGGACTTAGCAGCAACTCGCTCAGTCCGAGCATTTTCACGCTCCTCCTGAACCGACGCCGTGGCCGCTGCTTTCTGAGTAGCGACCTCACTCCGGTGGAGATGATGCACTGTATCCAGCGACAACATCGCCACCTCCTGACTTAAGTCAGAAAGCAATCGATGGAAGTTATCCTGCCACCGATTCATGGCCTCCTGTCCGGCTTCGTAGGACTTGAAGTCGGCGGGAGGAAACGAGGGCGGGCCCCGTAGTCGTAAGACATGGTGCCCCTCCGGAGCCTCCTGAGGGGGATCCGGAGTCTGTGTGGGCTTCGGCTTTTGCTTCACCGAAGCCTTGGTCTTCCCCGTCTGGGTGAGAGTCTGTGACTCTGCTCCCGGAACCAAATCTATATTGGGGAATTCGTCAGCGAACGCCCCTCCCGTACTGGAGTTCGGATCCTCCGGGGTTGGCCGAGGTGGCTTGCCCTGGGGGCCCGACTTCCAGTCAGTCTTGCGAGAGGTAAATGCCGGTCCTTGGTACCCCGGATCTGCCTTCTCCATAACGGACTGCCTTTCGTCCGTTTTCTGTTTCTTCGGGTCGGTGGGCTCCGAGGATCCGTCGGATTTTCTCGGAGCTCGCCGCTTCCGCGTACTGGTACGCTGCTGATACTCTTCGAATTCATCGTAGAGTTCGCCCTCCGGTACATGGAGATACGTGCGGTCCGGGTTTACTTTGTAGAACACCCGCACCTTGCCTTTCTCGTTGGTGCCAAAATCCACCTCGAGGTTGTCATTCTTGTCTACCGTGGTCCCGAAATGGGAGTAGACCTCTGCGTGAGCGGCTTGAATTCGTTCCGCTGCGGTCTCCATAGCCAAGCCATGGAACTTGGCAAGGTGTCGAATGATATCTGCTCTGGTGTAGAACAGACCCCCATTCGGACAACCCTTGCTGCCCTTCGAACCCACACTCAGGCAGTCATATCGCATGAGATGACGTACATGAAAGCGGGTCAGATGTCTGGCATACCGAACCTTGGTAGGCCAAGTTCGGGGTTTCTCCAGGGTCTCGTCGATGTCCTGACAAGCTTTGAATGGGCACTTACTAAATGAATGCCATCTAGACATTGCCCATGCCAATTTTGCCTTCTGAAGGAGCGAATGGTATTTGGTGCTACCAGTCCGGACCTTCTCCAGCAATTCGAAGTGGTACAGCTGTACCGACTTGCCCAAAGGATCAGTTTTGATCCATTCTTCGTCGTCGGAGAGACCGTCGGGCCCCACCTCCTCCGGAAGCTTGGATGACCGCTTATCTTTAATACAGTCATTTATACACATGGGTTTAAAGAACTGAAACCCACTAGCGGCATTGGCTCGGAGGGCATTCCGGACCAATAGCTGCAGTTCGTTGTCGGCGATTGTGTTTTTGTCCAATCCCTTCAGAACTACATCCACCTCTTCCGGGGACTGACCCGCGTCCAGAGATGTTAACCGAATGGTCTCTCGTAGGTATTGATGCCTACGACTGGCCTTCTCCATCTTACTAGTGTCAGCAGTTCTAGTAGCAGCTGTGCTCTGTTGGACAATCTCGTCCTCCAGAGTATCATTGAGAATAGACTCGTTAGTCTTTTTCTCCATATTCCGGGCCAGCCTCATGGCTGGCGTCAGATGTCGCCTTTTCTCCTTCCGACTATGCACGACCTTGAATTCTTCCGCGGTTCGCAGGTCGTATTCAAGGGCCGCGAGTAGTTCGGGGCGCCCTTCAGTTTCAGCAACCAAGCGAGCGTTAGCAGCTTGGTCTTTGAAGCCTTCCATTGCAGCCGTTACGTGGGCCGGGAACCAGGTCGGGAACCGGTCGGACAGAATGTCCAGCCCCCGGAAGGTTCTCATCTGGACCAAGTCAAATGACCTGATCTCATCCTTGCTCATCTGTGCGATGATGGCTCCTCGTAGCAGGGATGGGACGTCGGCGTCCTCCTTATCCCATACTTCATGTTGGACTGGGGGGATTACTGGTACCCCCGATCCACCCGGACCACCGCCTGCGGCTTGGTCCAGCTTGCCGACCTCATCAGAAGTATCCATAGTGGATGGCTCCAGACGGGGCTCGGTTTGCTGTTGAGGAGTCTCCACTCGGACGGGGGCTGCTCCTTGAGGAGGCGTCTCCACCCGAACGGGGACTTCTTTTCTCTGCCCCACTGGAGCAGGTAGCTGGAAGGTGATGCCGGACAGCACCTCCTGCACAACTCGGACCGTTTCAGCTGCGGATGATGCATCCATAGCTTCCTCAGTCCTAGTGTCGGATGGGTGAGTTGTCGTCTTCGGACGAGCTCCCCCGTGCCCGGACGTACCAGCCATGGCTGCGGCCGTAGCGGCCACTGCAGAGCTGTTATCCAACCCTCGCGAGAAGGACAACACATCCACGGCTGAAGTCGGAGCAGCTGACGTTCCAACTGCTTTCCCAGCATCCTTCTCCTTGCTAGGGATCGGGATGTTTGACTTAGGAGGGACCGGAGTCTTGACAGCCTGACTGCTGCCAGACGTCTGTCCCTTCTTCTTCAGATCCTTAGCTGGTTGCTTCGGATCAGCTTTCTTTTGTTCCTTTGGCACCTTTGGAGTCGGAGCCTTGGGAGTGACCGTCTTCGAATCTTTGGTTACCGTGGCAGTGGCAACCTTCGGATCCGCTTTCTTAGTACCCTGGGTACCAGACTTCTTCGGATCGGGCTTTTTAGGCTCGTCCTTCACCAGAGGCTTCTTTCCAACACCTGCGTGTTTGAGAGCCTTGGTACTAACCTTGCCATCGGCCGACTTGGACCGATCTCGGGTAGCACCCTTGCCACCGCGCGTCCTCGGACGTGCAGTGTCGGAGTCGCTGTCGCCTCCCATAGACAGTTTCCTAGTAACTGTCTTCTTGAGGCTCGGCGAAATACTTAGACTGCACATCCGAGAGAGATGTCCAGTCGACTCGGAGGGGTTCGATTCTACTGCACTGTAGGCGATCCCTCGCAACATTCCGGAGTCCTCGCTGTCGGGTGACGGAGACTTCCGAATCGGTGACACGGCCGGATCCACTCGTAGTTCCGACAGAGTCTGACTGAGCTCATCACCACTGTGGCTCTGAGCGTCCATGTGCTCCTCGGTGGCGGATGCCACCTCGGAGTGACCGGAGAGTTCGGACTGGCGGAGCTGCTGCTCGGCCATCCTCACTTCTTGCAAGTGTCTTACGACGGGAGTTTGACGGGGAAACACTTAGTTCCCCGTCTCCCTCTTTGTCTTAGACGGACCAGGAAAGAGTACTCACAGTTCCTACTCTTTTTATCACTCTTCTACTCTTCTAGTTGCCCAAAAACGCCGACTTCTCCGCTGCTGCCGCACGCACGATTGATCCGGGTGAGCCCAAAATCAATATGGCGTTCCCTCGCTTTTGTTTTTAAAACAAAGCGCATGCGCAGCGTCTCGCGCGATTGGACGCGATCCCGTTACCCGGTGTGACCCAATTATCGATTAATCAGGTCACGACCTTTCCCGCCCGCAGCTCGGGCTCGGGGGATCACACTGCCACGTAGGCGGCTCGCAAAAGTCAAAATATACTTCGAATAAAGAGTTCATCAGGAGTATTAGTGGATTAATATGGGAAATCGAAGATTACCCCACCGGATTATCCGTCCACCACCCTCGGGGAGCACTCCAATATTCTTTTCTATTCGACTCTGAGCGCCCCTGTTGGTAGCACACATATAACATATAAAACACCACAGGACACCACACTCGTTGTGTAACAAGCTAGGTTACTGCCCCTCTGGCCACCAGCCTTGGGCTTCGCCGAACGGGTTTCCCGTTCACCTCTCGTAACCTGGCCGAAGGACTCTCGTTCTTAACTAAAATTCCAGCCTTGATTTTAGTTTTCCGGGCCCTTCTTCCTTCGCCTGCCGAGACTTTCTTTTTCACGGTCTTCTGAGGTTTCTTTCGTACCACTCTCTTAGGGGTATCCGCTGACACCCCTTCCAAAGGTACAAATTTCGCCTCCGAAGTTCCCTCTTCCACCTCCGTTTCCGGGGTGAGCTCCCTTCCAGCCCAAGCACGCAACCGAGCCACATGGCTCGTCCGGATGCGCCCTGCTTCGGACTGAATCAACACAGTCGTCTGACTGATACATTTAACCACTGTGTGTGGTCCATCCCAGTTATTCGCCAGTTTGACGTTGCAGAGCGGTTCGTGTAGGCGGATTACTCTATCCCCCACCACGAAACGTCGCAACTTCAATCCGGTGTCATAACCTACCTTCTGCCAATTCGCAGCTTTGAGCAAATGAGCCCTAACTGTTTCGTAGGCAAATTTGAATCTCTCTCGTAGAGATTCTACAAATAGCACCGTACATGGTGCTTCTGGACTGATCCCTACCACCCCGAATACTAAATCCGCCGGCATGATCAAGTCCTCTCCGAACACCAAGAGGTTTGGTGTGCAATTAGTCGAAGTGTGGACCGTATTGTTATACGCATGTACCACAAATTCGCACTGATCATCCCAATCATCCATATGGGAGTTCACTAATGGCTTCAAAACCTGGATCAAGGTCCGATTGAACCGCTCCACCTGCCCGTCGGACTGTGGTCGGTACGGATTGGTCCGAGTTTTGCATATAGCCAACTGATGACACATAGCTGCCCAAAGTTTGGACTCAAACTCTCTCCCTTGATCGCTATGTAACATCAAGGGAGCCCCCAGATGGAGGATCCACCCCTTCACCAGTGCTTCCGCACAAGTAGCAGCAGTGTGATCCTCTAGTGGGTACACTCGGGTGTATTTGGTATAGTAGTCCGAGACTACCATCATACACGTATTACCCTTCGGAGTGGGTTTCACTCCGCTGATAATATCCACGGCTATTCGAGCAAATCTCACCCCGAATAGCTCCTGCTGCAGTGGCAATTTCCCTAGTCCAGGACCAGGCTTGCCTAAACAACATGCCGGACATGTCTCTATCCACCTCAAAAGGTCGCCAGACATTCCGGGCCAGTAATATCTTCGACTCAGCCGTTCCAAAGAGCGTTTCTTTCCGAAATGCCCACTAGTGGAATGGCCGTGGCAGTAGTACAGGATGTCTTTCCTCATGGCAGCAGGGATTACCATTTGTAATACCCTCCGCTTTCCGGGACAAGTCTTCCACCTGCACAACAACGAGTCTCGGACCTCCAGTTCATGGAACTGTGCCAAGAAACGTCGCATTTCACGGTTTTCCAGCGATATTTCGGGTCTCACTGGACAGACCCCAGTAGGGACAAGCTCCCTCAGTCGTGCTATGGTAGGATCGGCCATCTGGTACGTCCTTATAGTGTCGGTGGACCAATCCAACAGGTTTTGCAACAACCCATCATAAGGCAAACGCACACTCGCTACCACAGCATTGTGAGCACCACAATCCCCACATTCCGGACGCACACAACGGCGTACCGGACGTCTACTTAGGCAGTCAGCATTAATATGCTTCGTGCCCGCTCGGTGCTGGATATGAGAGTTCTCCAGTCCGAACTCGCTGAGATGATTCAACCATCGACCAATCATTCCCTCCGCATCCTTAAAATTAAGGAGCCACCTGAGGGCCGAATGATCGGTACGAAGTGTGAAATTCCCTCCATATAAGAAGTGCCGAAACTTCTTAGTGTATACCACCACTGCGAGCAACTCTCGCTTGGTAGTACAGTAATTTCTCTGTGCCTTGTTCATACTGTTACTAGCGAACGCCAACGGGACCTCTACTCCGTCCTGGATTTGGGACAATGCGGCCCCGATGCTCTCATTGCTCGCATCAGTGTCAAGGATGAAATGCCCCTTCTCCGTAGGGTATCTCAGCACCGGGGTGGTCCGGAATAACGCCTTAATCTCTGTGAAGGCTGCATTCTGTTCCATCCCCCATGGGAAGGGTTCTTTTTTCCTCCCCGGAGTCCAATGGCTCAACCGCTGAAGCGGCTGAGACACCCTCGAGAACCCGGGGATGAAGTCCCTGTAATAGGAACAGAACCCTAAAAAGGATCTGATATCCTTTGGTCCTTTTGGAACTTCCCAAGTCTCCACAGTCTCCAGTTTAGCCGGATCAGCCTGCACACCCTCGGTGGAGATGATCCGGCCCAAATAGACCATGGACTTCCGAAAAAGTTCACACTTCTTTGGCTTTAATGTCAAGCCATTGGACCGAATTCGTTCCAACACCTCTCCGAGGTTCAACGCACACTCCTCAAACGTCTTGCCGAAGACAATGACATCATCCAAGTATACCAAGCACTTGCGCCACAATAGATCACTCAACAGAGTTTCCATCATAGCCTCAAATGTGGCCGGGGCGTTGCATAACCCGAAAGGCATCAGTTCAAACTGATACAGCCCAATGTGACTCGTAAAAGCCGTCTTCTCTTTATCCTCCTCCTTCATCCCGATCTGCCAATACCCGGACTGCAGATCAAGGGTGCAGAACCATTGGTTCCCACCCAGCGAGTCCAGAGTCTCATCAATTCGGGGGAGAGGATATGCATTTTTCTTGGTTACTCCATTCAGGCGTCTATAATCGATACAAAATCGGATAGACCCATCCTTTTTAGTAACCATCTGAACCGGACTGGACCAGGGACTAGTGCTAGGCACTATCACCTTCTGTTCCAGCATGGTTTTCACTTGTTCTTCAACAACAGCTTTCTTACCCAACGGCAAACGTCGGTAAGGCATTTTGAAAGGCTGTGCATCTCCAGTATTGATAGAATGCAACACTTTGTCGGTTCGGCCTAACGGCTCCCCCTCCACCTGCCATGCATCCTGATACTTCACTACCAGCCTCCTTAGAGAGTCGAGATCCATCCGATCCGTCAGATCCGTTTCGGATATCATTTTCTCGAGTCCCTCACTCAAAGGGGTCGGAGAAGGGTCACCCTTCATGCTCACTTGTCCAGCGGACACTACGGCCTCACTGGTGAACACCTTCCCCAACACTGTATCTTTCCTAAGATACTGTGGTTCCAACCCGGGGTTAGAAACCGGCACCACGGTCCAAGCACCATCCCCCACGAGGGTATCCATGCCTGTCAAACCGATGCTTCCCAACATGGCCACATCCGGTTCCACAACTGCTTCTTCCTCTCTCCTAAGCCCCTTGCTTCGGACCAGCACGTCACACGTCTGTCCGGGAGGAATCTTAACAGTTTGGACCACCGTTGCCACTGTCGATACTTGTCGGAGCACACATTGCTCCACCGCACGGTACGGGTGCTCTATTCGGAGTACCCCTGTACCAGGATTCAGGACCGCGTCATACAACGCCGAAAAATCCAACCCCAGTATACCGTCGTCTGCAATATCCGCAATGGTGGGAGAAGCCACATACTCCTTCCCTCCAATTCGGACAGGTATGAACGCGCGCCCATACGTCTGCATACTCGACCCATCGGCCGAACAGGCGTTTACCCTCGTTTTGAAGTTATCACGACTGTCCGGCATAAGAGCATAGAATTTGGAGGAGATAAAGGAGTGGCTAGCTCCCGTATCTACTAAAAATTCGCCCGCCCTACCGGCCACAGTAACAGACACATACCACCGCCTCCCCCCCAGCGGAGACGGGTTTACAGTGAAGCGTTTGAAATCCTTCGGAGCAGCCAGATCAAGGCCATGTTTCTTCAAATGGTCGAAACATGGATGATCTGGGGAAAGCTGGGTACTCCCTACCCACACGGTGTCTGTGACAGCCGCAACTTCCTCGTTCCTATCCGTAATGGGCCTCCCTGCCTCATTGCCGGGCAACTGATGGACTGGAATGTTAATCAGGCCGGCATCCAAGCTCCTGAAGCTCGAAGCCACCCCTGATTCCCTTCCTGTCTTCTGAATTCCACTAGGCTCTACCTCTCTGGTATGTTGGCGTACTTCATCTGCAGGGGTTGTCCGCTCGCCTTTTCGGACTACCCCCTCTAGTTTCCCTCCTTTCCGGGAACTTTCGGACTCGGAGCTGTACACTCCGCAGCAAAGTGACCGATCTCTAAGCACCTATAGCACTTAGCGGTCCTCCGATTGATCTTCCTTCTGTTAGGCTGGGTAGCCCCCTGAATGGAAGTCGTCATCTTCTCAAACAGCGATGTGAAAAACGCTGCGTCCATCATCGGAATCTTCGGATCCGATGACTCCCTTTTTGGAGGGGGGTTCCCACCCCCTTCCGGCTTCTTATTCTTCCACGGCGGTTTAGAGGAATTCCCATTCCTCTTGAACTGAGCCGCTGAAGCTATAGCCCCCTCCTCATCACTGCCCGAACCATCAGACTGTTCCGGAGAACATTCTATAATGGCCGAGGCCCGGGTAGGCATCCGGTCCCCTAACAGTGACTTTTTGAGAGCATGTATGTCGATGGCCTTAAAAAGGTCATCTAGTGACGTATCTGCTCTCCACGTGTCATACACCGTTTGTTGTATGTCAGGATCTCTCAGTCCGGCAACGAACTGAGAGAACAATTCCTTAGAAAATAAGGCATCGTGGATTCCTGAAGCAGGGTGTACCTTCTTCAGGAGTCTCATCAATGCAAGTCCGAAGACCCTCGGAGCTTCGTTCTTGCCTTGCACGCGCTTCTTAAAAGCGACCATCGGATCAATCCGAGCGGAATCTCCGTACAGGATGGTTCCGATTTCTACGAGCTGTTTGAAAGTACCGCGAGGTCCGCAATCCTCCTTCCACTGCTCAACGGCCATGAGACCATCTCCCATGCGTAATCCCTTACACACGTACGGGATTGCATCCTGTTGGTCCCACCCACTGAGGTTTATATCCTCAACGGTGGCTCCCAACCAATCTTCCCACGAATTCTTCTGCCAGTAGGGAAATGGCTCGCTGGCTATGCGTCTAGCAGCGTTGGACGAACCTCTAATTTTAGAGGTTATCGCCAGACATTTAGAAATGGATGCTGTCGCGTCCTTTTCCGCCCCGACATTGTGCAATCCGATCCCCGCTATGGCGGGATTCGTATCGTACAATTCTTGCAATTCTGTACTCAGCATTGTTCGTCTCGGAGCCTTCTTCGGGCTCTTCGTGCCAGGAGTCGCCCCTGGAGTAGCGCCCATCGCTGGTATGCTACTCTGTCTGTCCAGAAAAGCCTGGTAGGTCCCATACGACACTAAGTCCGTAGTGGGGTCCACGCCTTGTCCGAACCACCAGTTCTTCTCCTGATCAGTCATGTACTGACACTGCTGGGCCAGAGCAAGCGCTCGTTGATGCTCTGCCTTCTCCTTTGCCAATTCCTTGACCTGCTTCTCAACCTCCTCCTCTTGCTGAGCTTTCTCCAATTTAGCTTTAGCAGCTTCTCCGGCGGCTCGGAGCCCTTCCTTTCGAGCCCTCAGAACCGCCGCTTCCTGCTCCGCTAACTCCTCTGCGAGGGCCGCGTTCTCCTTCATTCGTTTCTGCTGCTGCTCCAAGGCAGCCTGCTGTTTGCGATACACGTCTCGCCTTTCTATTTCCAAGTTTTTCTGTTCCTGGAACAATATGGTTGCTTGGCACTCTCGCCATTGCAACAAACTTGAAGGAGTCAGATCGGTTTTCGCCGCCTTATCCTGCTCGGCCGCTTTCTTCAAGCGTTCCGCGTCGAGTTCTTGCTCGTCCACTTTCAACTGTGATCGTGGACTCAGAACCAACTCGGACAATCGTCTTCCCCTACCGACTGAGGCTAGACCGGTCGGGGCTGCGAATACCTGTTTTGGTATCGGACGGATACCACCGATCCCCACCCTCGGTGAGTAATCACTCGCCCTGCCTCTGCCCCTGGATCGTCCCACTCCGAGGGGTCGTCCGAAGGGTCGTCCTGGTGTTGAGGTTGACAAGGCAGGTTCCATGGTTACCCCACGTCCCATAGGCTGATTGGGAGTGTCGGTAAAACTCATGTAATGGAGGCCTTCCGGACTACCATTGTTCGCAGATGCGAAAGAGGTACTGTTGTCCTTTATACTCTCTCGCGTTTCGGATAAAAACTGCTGTAAAGCAGTTCTTTTCGCTTTCAGAATGTCGCACTCTGTCACTAGACTTCGGCGGACCTCCTGTAAGTCCTCTGTGTCCCGAACAATGGCTGATCGGGCCCCTTCTGCCTCATGCATTACAGCATCTCGGGCTTTGCAAATGTGGTTCAGCTCCGTGTTTGCCTGGACAAACTCGGACTGGATCCCTCGTAGGTCCGCCTCCTTCTGATCGTATTCCGACCGGACTCTGCTGAGAGATTGTACCAATTTCTCATTCTCCTCCAACAAGGTAGACAGCCTTGCGTCCTTCTCCTTGATTTTGGAAGCTCTGTGTGTGACTGCACCCTCCAATGCAATCAGACTGCTTTTCCATTCATTGGCTTGCTTCTGAATGGTTAACAATTCCATTTGAGCCATCTGTACACGTTCCTGTACTCGGGCCTCTCTCATGTCGTCAAAACGACGCTCCGGCACGAGGGTATACCTCCTCGGAGTCGGCGCGGCTGAGCTTGACCCACCCACATTGAACAAGGACAAGTTCACTTCTTCTAATGAGCGGCTCATTATGGTAGGACCCCTGGGTCCTCGTGCTGCGTCTGTTCCGGATGGAACATTCGCCCTGCTGTGGGTATCTGCCTCATAACTGGCATCTAACCCTTCCGGTGACAAGGCTGCTGCCTCATCCGGGGACCTCGCTGCTCCGTCCAGAGCCCGAGGTCTGTGCTACTGCACAGGCTAACCTGCGTTTCACTCAGAACTGGTCACGGCACCAGTGTAATAAACGGACTTTCGTATCTTTATGATATTGGTAGAGTATCAATTAAAGAACAAAGTCGACACAGTTCGGATCAAGTGTTACAGGTTGCAATATCAGGTTTATTCAGGTAAACCTAAACAAGCAGTCACTAAGTGTGCGAACTCCCTATAGAGTTCGGAACGGGTCAGTAGGCTAAGCAGCCGATATGATCACGGGGTCTCTTCACCAGCGTGGCTCAGAGTAACCGACGAGTACCGTCAGATGCCGGGTATATATAGGCAGCCAGCCTGCGCGCGCACACGCAGACCGGAAGCCTATAGCGACCTCTGTCCATACCCCAAGCCCGGGGTAGGTGTCGCCACCTACCGTCGGACTGAAGGGTTCGGACTGAGCTCGCAACACAGCATCCAACAGCACTCGTCATATAATAACCCCGTATAACCCTAGCCCCTACACATGTTAGAAACATGTCAATGTGAGAAAATAGAGACTTTTTATGCTACATGACCTTACCTTGGGCTGTCTTTGATGTCTCAGTTTACTGCAAACAGTAAAGGCAGGTTCCACTGAACTTGAAACGGATTGAAGATGCCACTCTGATGGATAATAGCTAGCCCCCTAACTGCCATTTGTGTCACCACCTCCTGGTCCCAGGGACATCTACAACTTCTGAAAATTACCCATAACCTAAAAGGTACATCTCTCCTACAAAACATTTCCAACCAAAATTAGCTACTAACCAAGGAAAATTTGAGAGCTGGTCTGTAGCGTAAAAACGACCTGAATTCTGCCTGAATTTGCACTGAATAATTTGAATTTTCACTGATCCCCAATCTAGCCTTTGAAAATAATGTAAACTCACTGAGAATCACTTTCCTATTATTTGATTGAAGTTGGCAGACATTCATCAGCATGTGTACAAGTTTTCATAATATTGGCATCATTTCCAACTAAATTATGGACCATTCAGTGCCCCTGCAGTATTCACTTCTGACCAGAATCGTATATGACTCTCAGTTTTCTACGGGATTACCCTTAGTGAGACCAAGAACTTGGCTGTTAGACTGGACAACATTATGCCTGTGTTAAACACCAGGGTGCAGTTCTGCAATGTCCCCCCCCTCCCCGTCTATAGCTTAGGTTGAAGTAAATGGTGCCATCTACCAAGTCATATGGTATTCTGGTCTGCATTGAGGGTGTTCTGGCTGCTGATTGGGTTATATTTCAGATGAAACAAAAATGGCTAAAATTGTGAAAAAATTCACAGGTGTTCCCAAGTACCCTTGAGATAAAATAGTACATGTAGTTTTATGCTATGCAAAGGGTTAGGGCATGCAAAAACTGATGTGGCCAAAGGTCGATTTTAGGCCCAAAACAGGGCAAAATGGGACTACCTGTGCATAAAAGTGGCTTTCTTAAGATGTTCATGGTCAACCTGTTTATTGAGGCTGAAACATTGTGTGTGAGGGATTGTTTAACTAGACTAGGGCTAAGACTATGGCCAAACCTTTTTGTAGATAGCTGATTTTGTGTATTATGTGATATAGAAACATAGAGGAATAATAATTGCTTCCTCGTGACCTACAGAGACACTGCTGTGTTGCAGTTTGTTTGAGGTCAAACTCTGTCCTGCCTGGACTATTCTACCCTACAGTGCCGTGTTATCTGGATGGCTGTGCCGGCCTGCCTCTCAGTTCATGGTGATGCCTGATAACCCGATCTGGTCCTATCTGTGACAAGCCGCCGTAACACGTCATGGGTAACATAATGCGTAATGCATGCATCACCTCGCCCATCATGGACGCTAACTCACAACTGCTGCCATTACGCATCATGCTGATACAATTTTGGGGTGATACATTCCTAAAGGTTTGGTATCATGTACCAAGGACATGTTCAACATATAAATATGCACTGCATGAACATTGGCATTTAAGCAAAGATTTCATTGCATAAAATCAATATTCAAGCAGCTTTAATCTCAGTAAATTTTATGTAAATGTCCTGTAAATGTCATAATGACATTTAAGCAGCTTTAATTGGCCTTTACAGGAATTAAATATGCTTAAAGAGTGACTTTTAACAGTCAGATTTTTGCTTAAATGCCAACATTCATGCAGTGATGACTGAACGGGATTGTATATTGTTAAGGTTATATGGACGAGTGAGCATCAAACAATAAGGCGACATGCTAGCCACCTAAAGACAGCATATTGCAAAAATGTCCTATGCCCTTGGTCATCGTGTTGCAGGAATATCATTGCGGTCCTTTGGTTAACTTGGGTTGAGACACTCCTGCAGGTGGGCATGTTACTCCATGCGGCCCCGGCGAGTTACTCGCCGATGCTGTCTTGACGACAATGTCATCATTTAGATGCATGTCATGTGTCAAGAGTTGCTGAAGGACATTCCCTGATAGTGGCACCAAGGCAATGCATATCTCTGTCTGACAAGATGTCCCGCAGCACGCGTCATCATCGTGCAGAAAGTAGTCAGCACACACTGAAAATCCATAGGTTGAAAGGGTTAGTCAGTACAGACTATCCTAGATCATCATATGTGTGTGAGTCATAATGGCAAAGTTATACAGTGAGACCTCAATAATCCGGCCTTGAATAATCCGGCAGCCTCGATTATCTGACTGGTTTCTCAAGAACATTTCTATACAGAAGTATACAAATATGATTCAATAATGCGGCAGATTTAACATCCAGCCAAGTTTTCCCTGAAATGGGGTTGGTCGGATTATGTATTCAAAATGACTGAGGGGTCAGTCAGTAGTAGCTAACCCAGGTTCATCATTGGTGTGTGGTATTTGAATACCACTATTTGGTGCCACCTGTAAGATACTATGATGACCACTCAGTGGCTCCCCCTGGAAAGTAAAAGACTAAGGTGGGTTGGTCAGTACTAACCAACCTGACAATAATAACTTACCTAGGTTGCTCGTATAGGGAGCCAAAAAATGACTAACTAGGTTAGGTCCTAGTGACTGAGAGAGCCCAGGAATATCAGTGCAAGGCACACAACATGACTGACGCACTGATATACATCCTAATAGTATGAACACCTCCATCTAATCAGTCCAGTTCTCATTTCCTCCTCCAGTGCTGGAATGGGCCAGGACGAATTCCTAGCTAAAGGATCATTTTCTAATGGATGGCCTTGAACAAATGCTGTTTGGCATTTATATTCTACTGACATGCACCTCACTCAAACTAGTAGTGACATTCACCCAGACTATAGGTAGGGGCCTGGGACTAACCTTATAAGTGCTTGTTATTTCTAATAACAGGAGGTCTGTTGGTTGATAGAGGTATGGGATGAGGGCAGACCAAAATAAGTTTAATTTCTTAAAAAGGGGGCTGGTAACCAAATTGGACCCCCCTTTTAAAAGGGAGGACTAAAAAAAGCTTTTTTCCGGATGTTCCAGACAGTTACTTGTGCACCTTTGCTGGAGGACAGACATTTTAGTTTTTAAAATAAGTCAAAATGTGGAATTTTAAATTTTGTCCTCTTGGGTTCACTTTGTAAATATCTGCTGTATATAGTACCCCAACCACTTTGATGATTGCTATAGTCTTGATGCTCTTCATATTTCAGGTTTTGTACGTCGAGAGACTTTTGACTTGGACGGGCGTCAAGTAAACTGTGAGTCTGTGACAACCCGGCCAGACGGCAGCCAGCTCCTGTGTAGGAACCTCAGGTGGGTGGTACCAAGGCTGAAGCTTTACCGCATGTCACAGTACATTACAGTATTTCATACAAAACTCAATATATATGTATTAATGTATATATATGGCTCAAACCTCTGACCTATGTTGTTTTGACTATTTCTGGCCCTTTTCAGGCTTATAGCCCTACAGAATAACCAGTTTTGCACCAATTTTTTTTTATTTGGTATATGTGAGAAAACATCCCAACAATTCAGGATTTTTCTCTTTTTTGTGTATTGGCCCAATATTTTTTGTTTTTAGGCCCCCCAAAGGCCCAAAAACCCTTAAAAACATCAAAAACCCTTTAAATTACATGTTTTACATGTCTCCCATGTCTAATTAGACAGTAACAGCCTATCCCTAATATCATTTTCTATTAGGCCTATGGTATATTCAATTGATTCACAAGGATTTCACTAGATATATACCGTATTCTTTTCTCCACAGCCATTTAAGTGTATATTGTCAGCAACATTTTCAAATGTCCTTTCATTTTGATTACACTATACATTTAATAAACAAAATCCAAACAGTATCCCTTGTACCCCAGATCGTGGGGTAACTATTGTGTCTTTTGCCAGAAAAAAGAAA
The DNA here is from genome assembly GCA_947462335.1 of Harmothoe impar. NCBI lineage: Eukaryota > Metazoa > Annelida > Polychaeta > Phyllodocida > Polynoidae > Harmothoe > Harmothoe impar. Next base: position 81,770,276 of record OX381711.1, read on the forward strand.
TTTTGAAAAAAATCTAATGTTCCAGCCTCCAGGACCAAATGTGTATTGTGATACTTATTTTGGTCCCGGAGTCACCCTCTTATTTTAGTCCCGGAGTCACTCGCTTTGCTGATAATAGTAAAACCCACACAGAATTGTTAATATCCTATATATTTTAGTTATCTTTAGTGCCATTGCTTCCTATCCACCCCCTCTAATGCTCTAAACCAGAAATCTGATGATTCCACTAATTGAACTTACATTTATACAATATTTTATTTTGGTCCCGGAGTCACCCGGGTGACTCCGAGACCGAAATAAGGTGAAATAGCTGCTTTTTTGGCCAGTACTGTGCCAAGTAGGTTCAACGAAGGATCCTAATGGTCCATATTTCCTAAAGTATATAACATCAGGATATTGTAGAGTGATGTTGACAATTAATTAAACCATTTTGAGTGAACTAGGGTAAAATGAGAAAAATGAACCGCTAGGGTTAGAGATGTATCAAAAAGTGTTCCAAGGAGCTGAGATATATACCTTTCAATAATATGAACTTGTTTAAATATATAAAGAACTTTCTGATTTCCTCTATCCTAAAACAACATAAGTCAGGAGTTTGAGCCATATACATACATGTGTTAACATCTATACTGTTCCCCATACAGGGTAGATAACATCATGCGTCTCCCTAACTGGTCGTTGTGCCCCCCGCACTACGACCCTGACGCCTGGTGGCATATATATGTATTAATGTATACATACATGTGTTAACATCTATGCTGTTCCCCATACAGGGTAGACAACATCATGCGTCTCCCTAACTGGTCGTTGTGCCCCCCACACTACGACCCTGACGCCTGGTGGCATATATATGTATTAATGTATACATACATGTGTTAACATCTATACTGTTCCCCATACAGGGTAGACAACATTATGCGGCTCCCTAACTGGTCGCTGTGCCCCCCGCGCTACGACCCTGACGCCTGGTGGCAGCTGAGCTCCATACAGAGCGCCACCTTCAGGGTGCTGGACCTGCAGGGCCTCTGTCAGGCTCTGGGCACCGCCGCCGCCATCACCGGCACCGTCACAGACGTCAAGGTAACTGTTTGAAACTTACCATCAAAATGGCATGGTCAGACTTTTTTCTACATATAGTGTGTGACAAACCGGTGTTACTTGTATTGATACCCGGGGAGCGTCAACCATGCTTCGGCCCCTGTCATCTCATCCAGGAACTATATTTAGCCACCACTATGCTGGCACTCTACTGCCCCCTACTGGGTACTTTAGTACCAAGGGTTGCCACCTCACAGCAGCCTTAGTTACCATGTTTATTGTGCCTTGCTCGCCGCCCAGAGAGGTTGGCCTTTGTGCTGCTTGTCAAAGTGTTGACCATGGGAATCAATAATACTATTTAAATGTGATCAAATCATATTTTTTGAGGATAAGGCACATTAAAATATCATTGATGGGTAATAAGAGGCAATTGAGAGGGTCCCAGAAATGCAGGTATATCTCTTTAGAGTGTAGATTTTAATGGGTGGATTTTTTTGATAGCGTGCACTCCAAGAGTGCATAAAACTAAAAATTAGCTGAAATTTAAGATGAATTATTAGGAATAATGTTTAATAAAGAAGGTGGGACAAGTTTACTTTTTAGCAAAAAAAATTTTAAGCCATAATCATTAGTTTAAACAATCAACAGTACACAGATTAAAAAATCTATTCCTCCCTAATGTGACAATATATTTTTAAATGAAGAGAAAAAGTTTGGTCAATCACCAACAACCAGCGGATCTTCAGGATCCCGGAGAAACCATGATGGCACCAGCTCACTACATGAGTATATAGGGATAGAGGTTGAGGCAGGGTTCATTGTTCACCATAACAGGCCAATTTTGAAATACTACATTGGCTATTGTTCTATTTCGGTCGGCCTCACCCTGTCCTGTGCACAGGATTATGTAATAGCACCGCGATGCACCCACGGCGGTGTGAACCAGCACCCTCAGACTCTACTATTGATTTGGTCGGCGGGCCTGAGACTGACCAAGTCTTAGTGTTTCCCCTTTCCCCCACCAGGTGGCAGTGTGTAACTAGTTCCTCTTTCCCCCACCAAGCTGGCAGTGTGTAACTAGTTCCTCTTTCCCCCACCAGGTGGCAGTGTGTAACTAGTTCTTCTTTCCCCCACCAGGTGGCAGTGTGTAACTAGTTCTTCTTGCCCCCACCAGGTGGCAGTGTGTAACTAGTTCTTTTTTCCCCCACCAGGTGGCAGTGTGTAACTAGTTCCTCTTTCCCCCACCAGGTGGCAGTGTGTAACTAGTTCTTTTTTCCCCCACCAGGTGGCAGTGTGTAACTAGTTCTTCTTTCCCCCACCAGGTGGCAGTGTGTAACTAGTTCTTCTTTCCCCCACCAGGTGGCAGTGTGTAACTAGTTCTTCTTTCCCCCACCAGGTGGCAGTGTGTAACTAGTTCTTCTTTCCCCCACCAGGTGGCAGTGTGTAACTAGTTCTTCTTTCCCCCACCAGGTGGCAGTGTGTAACTAGTTCTTCTTTCCCCCACCAGGTGGCCTGGGACTGTGACCAGACCAAGTCTCGGCTCAAGTGGCTGAACGGGAAGTGGGCGGGAGAGGTCAAGGACAACGGCTTCCTGCGAGACATCAACTGTGAGTACGCACCCATCGGCACGTGATCTGCATCAGCCAATCACAACACAGCATGGGCATGACGTCATCAAGATGGCAGCCAATCACAACACAGCGTGGGCATGACGTCATCAAGATGGCGGCACCCAGCCACAGACCACACATTCCTTTAGTTATTGGTAGGAGACGAAGAGAGGTAAACACCGGCTTAAAGCCTGGGTTCTGCTGATTTATGAAAGCTGTGAATCAGATTTCGATATTATTTAGGTTATCAACTCCTCCTATCTAATTGAGTCAATGATTTAATTGAACTTAGACAGATTAGTCCTTGGCATACGCTGTTAAATAATGTTGATGACTAATTTAATATTATGCACTATCAAGCAATTATCATAATTATAGTACCTTCATTGGAAGCCACATGGGGGCAATCATGCAGATTGAGGAATCAGCGTAAACATATCTGGAAAGTAAAGTCTGACGGTGGAGACGACATAAATATATATATATGGACAGTTTGTAATGATAAGATATTTGATGTGTGTTGGTTCATTCTTTGATATACACAGTGCTGGTGTTATAGCATGAAACCTATGGATGGCACTGTAATCTAGACTGCATAATGTTATTACAGTTTTGATAAAAGGTGTACAGTATGCTCAAGCTTATGGATGAAGTCATTGTTCATTATAAGAGATTGGAATTTTGGAAAATGGGCTACAATTTCGATGGTGCTTTATAAGATACTGACTGTGTAAGCAGGTTTCTGCTGTGGTAATTTAACGTCATGATCTCTGAATGCATTGGTGTTATATTAAAGGACCTCGATTATCCGGTCTTTGCTAATCCGACTCTGGACTACCGTAAAACCTCATGTATAAGCCGCACCCCTAACTTTGGCAAATTATATAAGCCAAAGAAGGGTTCTGAAAATTGCTTATTTGGTACTGTACTATACTTTTAAAATCTATTGTATAAGCCGCACCATATAGCCATGTTTAGTATAAAAAAAAGCTGACTTTGCCTTGCGAACAAACCACGGCTTATGCACGAGGTTTTACGGTAATGATAAGTACCCACTGTGGGGTAGGACTGACACTGTCCCTTGTATGATATATACACATACTGACACTGTCCCATGTATGATATATACACATACTGACACTGTCCCTTGTATGATATAGACACATACTGACACTGTCCCTTGTATGATATGTACACATACTGACACTGTCCCTTGTATGATATAGACACATACTGACACTGTCCCTTGTATGATATATACACATACTGACACTGTCCCTTGTATGATATAGACACATACTGACACTGTCCCTTGTATGATATGTACACATACTGACACTGTCCCTTGTATGATATAGACACATACTGACACTGTCCCTTGTATGATATATACACATACTGACACTGTCCCTTGTATGATATAGACACATACTGACACTGTCCCTTGTATGATATATACACATACTGACACTGTCCCTTGTATGATATAGACACATACTGACACTGTCCCTTGTATGATATATACACATACTGACACTGTCCCTTGTATGATATAGACACATACTGACACTGTCCCTTGTATGATATATACACATACTGACACTGTCCCTTGTATGATATATACACATACTGACACTGTCCCTTGTATGATATATACACATACTGACACTGTCCCTTGTATGATATATACACATACTGACACTGTCCCTTGTATGATATATACACATACTGACACTGTCCCTTGTATGATATAGACACATACTGACACTGTCCCATGTATAATATATACACATACTGACACTGTCCCATGTATAATATATACACATACTGACACTGTCCCATGTATGATATATACACATACTGACACTGTCCCATGTATAATATATACACATACTGACACTGTCCCATGTATGATATATACACATACTGACACTGTCCCTTGTGTAATATATACACATACTGACACTGTCCCATGTATGATATATACACATACTGACACTGTCCCTTGTGTAATATATACACATACTGACACTGTCCCATGTATGATATATACACATACTGACACTGTCCCTTGTGTAATATATACACATACTGACACTGTCCCATGTATGATATATACACATACTGACACTGTCCCTTGTGTAATATATACACATACTGACACTGTCCCATGTATGATATATACACATACTGACACTGTCCCTTGTGTAATATATACACATACTGACACTGTCCCTTGTATGATATGTACACATACTGACACTGTCCCTTGTGTAATATATACACATACTGAATATATGATCAACAAAATCATGTCGATTGAGGTGGGAAATACATTAAAATATGTGGAACTTAATTCAATTAAATGATTAGTTTTGATGGTAACCACGCACAATGCTAGTGAAGGCCTGAGGAGGTCTACCTTAATAAGGGTAAGGGGCAGATAGGTAATACGTATAGCGGTGTCATGTATAGGGTAACTATAGGGTAGCCTCACCGGGAGTCAACCACTACCATGAGATATCCATCTCAGTGTTGTAAGTATACATACGTCAATTTGCATGATGAGCCTGCTATTAGACTGTTGTTGGTTAATGTAGCAGTAAATTGTTATACCGTAAATTCTCACGTATATAAGCCGCAGCTAGTTCGCAGGTCAGATCGCCATGCAGTTTATAGGACCGGACCAAAGTTGGAGTGTGACTTATAAGCAAGTTAGGTTTATACGCAAGAATTTACAGAACAATACAAGAGAAGAAAGCAATTCATATATATCAATAATTACAAAATTGGGGTGGCCATTTCAAGGCAGTGGTTGACTCCTGGTGCAGCTACCCTAGTGCGGTAGGTAGACCAGTAGGGAACCCTCCATGTCTCTATGCTATAGGCTGCTAGCACCACTCTTGGAGGAGTCCTTATAGTAATATCATCTTCTAGAGGTAGTAGGTCAGTGGAAGGATAGAAAACATGATTTTTACTACATCTACATTTGTGTGTTGTCTTGTGTTAAATGTCCCCCAAAAGTCCAAATCCTGATATGTTGGTGTTAGAAAAGAATACATATTTGAGTTGCACTTTACTCACTCTTTTTCCTTTACTCAAAATGTAGTATCCTTTTAATTTTAGATTTGTTGAGTGCAAAATCTTTCCAAGGATTATATAAATAACCTTAACCTCACAATCACTAGTTTTAGCAAAACATTTTCTATTTCATTGTACTTTATTGTAACTTAACACACATTAGTTCTCACCTAATAGATACCGGAAAGAGTCTGCGACATCCATTAAAATTAAATTCACCATTAGACGATAGAGCTTCGGAGTAAGTCAATGTGTCATCTGGCAGGATTGGGAGGTTGTACATATTTCAGGGGGCTGCATGCAGCTCTAACTTTACGGAGTGTCAGATACTAAGTGTCTGCCCTTTGTAGTTTATGTAGAACCCTCTCTTAGTGTCAAGGTTTTCTGAAAGGCCTCATCAAATGTCTCATAATGTTGTTTTATCTGCATTGACCTTTTAACCTCAACATTTCGGTACTGAAACAGTCAGAACGAGTTCAGGGCAGGCACTGAAGGATTCTTTTACCTGGCTGTGGCTCTAATGTGCTGTATGTATGATACTTGAATGCAGCTCTGGTTAGTTTAACGCCAGCAAGGCTAGATTCATGTATACATTTTTCAAAATGTATCAACCACACTCTCCAAAACTCATCATGACGGCATTTGGCATGTTCATGCTGCAGCATTAGAGAACAAGGAGCAATATTTTTTACGACACCAAAAGGTCACTTTATTAAATACTATCAAAAACACTGTGTACACAGCCTTGAAGGGGTTAATTATTTGTTTCAGATTGAACACTAGTTTCTCGTGATTTCCAATACAATGGCTTAGGACATACACCTTGCAAACTACCCATAGTATCCTTCAGTTCAAGGAAGATAAATACATTTAATTAATTTAGGATTTATTTATTTCAACCATAACCTGTCATGTATTCGCCTCTACAATCGATCTGAATGAGGTTGCTACACATGAACTTTTGTTGTCCTTTAACTTGACTGCAGTCGAAACAGCAAAACTATTTTGAATTAAGTTAGTTTACTTTTAACCCTTTAAGGATGGCATAATGCATTAATGCATCATACATAATGATGGTCCTGATACACGAATGCTGCCCTGGCAAGTAACTCGCCAGTGCTGCATTGAAGCATCATGCATTATAGGCTTGAGTCACCCCCGAAGGGTCGGCATGATGCATCAATGTACCACTAGAAAGTTTCTTTCTGGGCCTGCATCGGTTTCTTTATCATGTAACCTTATTCCTTAGAGACTGTCCCGCGATGATGATATTATAGTCTCTGACGTCATATTTCTGTACATAGTCTACAAACCATGTAATTGTGAAGTGAATAAACAGTCAAACATGTACATTTCATTTATTGTTTTTGAATATTTTCAGAACTTAAGTGAGCCAAATTGCCTCTTCATGTCAATAGTACAATGATAACTTCTTGCAATGCAAGCACAGCATGAGCAATGAGAAAATAAAAAAGTGCAAGAAATCATGATATGACATAATTTTTAAAATGACCCATAGAGTTTTCTAAATGGGAAAATGTTGTGGGTTGTTTTTGTCCTGTTGGCTAATTACAAGTTGGCAACGATGACAATGGGGAACCACTGAACAGGTTACTACCCTACAATGGAAAGGAGGGCACATGGTCCATGCCGTGTGGCCACCTGGTGGTAAATGCAGCAACGATCGTGAGTACAGGTGTACAGGTGGACAATTTTATCATGACTTCTCAAAGAAACTATTTCAAGAATTTAAAGCAAACATTCCATCTTCAAAGCATTATCTGTGAACAATTGTTGGACCAGTCTCCTCATATTCAGCTTTAGTGATCCACATTTGTTAGGATGTGGACAGACCGGCTAAAATTGAGCCCCCGATCCATGTGTAGAGTTTGCGCTCTGGTGGAGCAATAACTTTAACCTCCATGGCATCAGGAGCCAGTGCCGTCAGCTCCCTCTGCAGTCTGGCAGCAAAACCTGGCAGCAGAGACGTGCCGCCTGCCAGGACGATGTTGGAGTACAGCTCCTTATGAAGATCCACATCACATTTCAGTAGGGAGCTGGGGGTGAGTGAGTCCCGGTCCAACATATCCTGGAAGAGATGATCACAGTCTAGATGTTTATAACCAGGAAATAAAACGTTCAATTATCTCATATAGTTCTGATTCTTCAAAAGTATGAATCCATCCATGGTATTACATTGTTGGATTGTAAAATGAGCTATTTCTGAAAGAGATTAAGACTCACCGATACTTTCTGGCTGGAATAGTATCTCTGGGGCTCTGAAGCGCTCGTTGCCAACTGTGATGATCTGGTCGTCAGGCAGCTTGTACTAACGTCTTACAGATGTGTAAGAGGCAGACTTCATCTCCTCATCAAAGTCACAAGTAACATAGCAGTGCTTCTCCTTCATGTCGTTGATGACTGAATGAGTCATGGTCCAGGAACGCTGTGGTTGTAGCATCTGTGTAAGGTAGTCAGTGACATCACAACCAGCCACATCTAGATGTCCTGCAGCATGTGGCACACCATAGCCCTCATAGACAGGGACAACGTGACACACACCATGCCCTGCTTCAACCACAACACCCGTGGTACAGCCAGAGGCATACAGGGCAAGAAGGGGACTACAATGATATTCCTAGGCTCCCTATACGCTCAACCTCTCAGTCACTAGTGCCTAACCTAGTTAGTCATTTTTTGGCTCCCTATACGACCAACCTAGGTCAGTTATTATTGTCAGGTTGGTCAGTACTGACCAACGCACCTTAGTCTTTTTATTGTCAGGGGGAGCCACTGAGTGGTCATGACAGGTGGCCCCAACTAGTGGTATACTAATAAAACACACCAATGATGAACCTAGGTTAGCCACTACTAACTGACTGCTCGGTCATTTTTGAATATAACTTATGACTAACAGTCACATGACCAACCTAGGATAGTCTGTACTGACTAACCCTTTCAATCTATGGATTTTCAGTGTATGGGCCAGGTACATGCCAGCGGTGCTGAACTTCTCAAACATGATCTGTAAGGAGGAAACATGTATACATACAAGTATCTTACGATGGACATACACATGGCTATTATGGGGATTGAAGGGTCGGTATTCATAGAATGGAGGACGTATACACAACTAAATGGTGTTCTATATATTACTAAAGCTCTCAAGGAAGTCATTAGTCATATTTGTATGTGGGTCAGAATTCCCAAAAATGCTCTAAACTGGGGCACTATGCTATCAAAAAGAAAATGTTGGTAAACTCAAGTTATCTTAAAACAAGTTAATTACATTGAAAAACCAGTTTCTTGGGTCTATGAAACCACCAAAGGGAATGCTTAACTCCCAGGGTGTCAGTTTTTATTATCCTGTGAACATAACCCAGAGTAAAAGTGGCGGAGGTTACAACCAAAATAACACAGATTTGATAGAATGTCTGAAAAAAACTACAGTAACTTTTTATATTGTCTACAAGTAGCTACGGTATATATAACCATGCATACCAAGTTTGATAATCACCAGACAAAGACTTTTCATTTTGTGGATTAACAAACTTTCAAAAACTCTTTAAAATTTTGAAATGTTTACAAAGAATCACAAATTTTACTCTAGCTTGCTCAAAAGTGTCTTGTTTATCCTAACATTTGCTGTGTATTATCTTCAATATGTATAGTTTCAATCTTATATATCACTTTACATACAAATAGACTACTTTTGTCATCATAAGTGAATAAAGTGAGTAAAAGTGGCAGAGATTACGCATATATCATTGATTGTGATTGAATTATCCAGCATAAAAAGATTCAGTATCTAATATTGACAAAATGGCTATTTGGGATGATAGAAGTACCATAGGGGCATGTTCAGTTAAAATATTGAGCTGATTGACTGAGTGGAAGTAGAATTTCAACCAAAAAAGTATTATTTCAATTCAGCACCCGACAGATTGCTAGATCTTATTAAGCACCCATCAGGTTGCTTAGTCTGTCTCAGAGCCTGGTGCAATTTCAGAGCCCACTAGATTTCCTATGTATTCAGAGCCCACTAGATTTCTTACATGTCAGAGCCCACTAGATTTCTTACATGTCAGAGCCCACTAGATTTCTTACATGTCAGAGCCCGCAAGATTTCTTAAGTATTCAGAGCCTACTAGATTTCTTACATATCAGAGTCAAATAGATTTTTGTAGATATCAGAGCCTGCTTGATTTTCTCAGGTATAAAAGGCGGCTAGATTTGTTAGGTTTCAGAGCCCACTAGATTTGTCACCATCTTTTTTCAATTGACACAAGCCTCTGTTTTCTTTTAAGTATCCTCTCTGTAATGAAGACTTCAGTTACTTAACGCTACAAGGAAGACTCAATGTCTTAATTCTTTGTCATATCGCACAACAGCACAGGTGACTTACTCACCAGTGCTATATAATGACCGTGCTATGGGAGTAGATCAGCCCCGTATATAGGGTCAGCAGGGTACATGACTCCAGTGATGGTGAGGTACCTGTCAAGGCTATAGTTACATCATAGGGTAGACTCACCACGAGTAGGAAATATACACTGAAATGTGTACTTATTCATGATAGGACCTTAAGTGTTTTTTTTTGGAAATAATGACACTTTGATTAGAGCTTAGAAGCATGTATCAAGAACACCATCAAGTGTCTGCCTCATGGTGTGCAGCAACTCAAGGTGAGTCTACCCTAACTGCACTGACTAAAGGGCATCATTGTGTAGGGGCTAGGGTTATACGTGGTTTATCTGACGGGTTCTGTTGGATGCTGTGTTGCGAACTCCGTCCGAACCCTTCAGCCCGACGGCAGGTGGCAGCATCTGCCCCGGGCTTGGGGTGTGGACAGAGGTCGCTATAGGCTTCCGGTCTGCGTGTGCGCACGCAGGCTGGCTGCCTATATATACCCAGCATCCGATAGGACTCGTCGGTCACTCTGGATCCACGCTAGGACAGAGGCCCTGCGATCGTATCGGCTACAAGCCTACTGACGCGCTCCGAACTCTATAGGGAGTTCGCATAGCTATAGCTTTGCCTGTCTAAGTTACTGAATAAACCTGTGATTCGCAACCTGTAACACTTGATCCGAACTGTGTCGACTTTGGTTCTTTACTTAATTGTTCTCCAACAATATTATAAAGGACAAAGTATTGTTTATTTCAATTGTGTAACCTGATACATTAGGACCCATGCTGACGTCATGTTCTGTACATAGTCTACAAACCATGTCATTGTGAAGTGCATAAACAGTCAAACATGTATACTGACTTTATTGTTCATTTTCATTTACAAATATTATAGTTAGCTATATTGTCTCTTAGAGTCACTAGTACAATGCCTTTATTTTACCAGCTTGTTCCGAATGGGCAAACTATATTTGTTGTTTCCCTTGTAAGTCATTTACAAGTAAGCAACGATTGATGAACAGATGAACAATTTAGTAAATCACAGAACCAGTTAGTACATGCTAGATTGGAGAGTAGAGGGTTGTCCATGCAGGGGGCCCTGGTGGGAAATGCAGCAGCTATCCAGAGTACCCTGAGTATTGGCTCTGGTGACAGCCAATATGACCTTGAACTTGGGATTTTGCTGGGTTTGGGCAATCCCTGCCGGTAGCTTGAATCAGTGGACAGGAACCAGAATGTATGATGGTAGTTTTACCTGTGTTTCCCATCATACTTTCTGGTTCCATTTCTGGTTCCTGTTCGCTGGTTCCCAGCGAACTACAGGGACTGCCTAAACCCAGTAAAATCCAAGTTCAAGGTCATACTGGCTGTGCCCAGAGCCTTCCTTCGGAAGGGTTTGGGAACGAGAGTAGTGGGCCCTGTCCATCGACTCTGTTCACTCCGGTGCATTATTTGTACTTCTTGATGGGAGTTCATGCTGGCTATGTAAAATGCACTGGTCAGTATGCAATGCTGCTGGTCCATATGCAACACTGCTTGCCCAAATCCAACTGGAAACAACCTGTTCAAGACACTACCCAATGTTGGCTCCTGCTCAAACTTAGAAACTTGTTCGGTGGACAATTGAGGGACCTGTCTCATCATATTCTGCTTTAGGGATCCACATTTCTTGGAATGAGGACAGAGAAGCCTGGATGGAGCCCCCTAGCCATGCAGCATATGCACGCTCAGGTAGGGCAATAATCTTAACCTCAGTGGGATCAGGAGCCAGGGCTGTCAGCTCCTTCTGCAGTCTGTCAGCAAAACCTGGTAACAGAGACGTGCCTCCAGACACAACGATGTTGGAGTACAGGTCTTTATGGAGATCCACATCACACTTCATGATGCAGTTGTGGATGAGGGTATGGAGTCCAGGTCCTTCCCGTCCTGGAAGAAAAAAAATGTTAACTGAAAGTATTAACAGCAATCTTAAACACATCGGTCTTAACATAGATTTTGACTGAATATGAATCCAATGATATTTCTGAAGCAGGAATCTATCTATTTCACTCTACTAGAACTAATAATTTGATAAGGATAACAAACATTGGATATGTATGATTTGTGACATTTGGTGCTATCAACACCCTTATTTATTCTAATTATGAGCCAAAAGAGAAAAATATTTGGCAGCTCCTTTGTCTCACAGTGTTTGAGGACAAATTGGGTCACAGGTGGACTATGGGATATGCCACCCAGGTGACCCCTAGGAAGGAGACCCGGAACTAGGACTGCAGCGTCTGGATAGCAGACCAGTGGTAAGAGTAAGCAGTAGTAGTACACTATTGATTATACCCTTATAGTAACCAACATAATTATAACCTCCGTATTATTTTCTGGGAAAAAGTTTGACTCACCAATTATTTCTGGCTTGAATAATATCTCTGGGCCCCTGAAGGGCTCCTTGCCAAATGTGATGATTTGGCCATTAGGCAGCTTAAACTGCCTGTCAACAGACATTTTAGATTTTAATTCTTCATCAAAGTCCAGAGCAACATAGCAAAACTGCTCCTTCATATCGTTTATAATTGTATGGTCAATGGTTGCTGCGCAGGAGTGTTGTTCTTTTAATATCTGTGTGAGGTAGTCAGTGACATGATGACCAGCCACTTCCAGGTGGCTTGTAGCATGCGACACACCATAGCCCTCATAGACAGGGACAACATGACACACCCCATATCCAGCTTCAACAGCAACACCCGTGACACTACCAGTGAAAAACAAGGACAGGACCGCGCTATTGTTTAGGTACATGGCACGGGTGTTGAATGTTTCAAACATGACCTGCAATGCAAAAACACCCAACATCAACATGGCAATGCTAGTCAAGACCACCTAAATGGGGGAGGATTTGTTCTAATACTGTTACTTATGGAGTGAGAAATATCCCATCACCCACAAATCACCAAATAAATATAGCTCTTAACTTCTTGATAATATTACTTTGGCAGGGGGTGACATGAATGAATACTTTTAGGTATGTGTGTCTTTTATAATGTAATATCACATCATTTAGTATATATAACATATTGCAATATAATAGCTGAAGATAATATTGAAAAAAAAAGAAAAAAAAATTCAATTTATATCAACAACCATATCACAATAGTCATCGGAAATATGAATTTGATAATGTATTTAACCCATCACAGATGGGTGTCACTAAAAGATGACATTTGCTCTCATGGTGCACCAATGCAGCCCCAGCAAGTAGGGGAGAGAGGGGCACGTTGAACCACTTTTGCACATTTATTATTTTCCTGACCTTATCAAAGTCATCTGGACTTTAATCTTTGCTCCAGCAGTTACCTTATATCATTGCGGTATATGATCACCTATGGCAAAGCAAGTATGGTCGTTTTTTGTATTTAATTTTTTTAAATAAAATATTTAGGTGGTTCAATGTGCCCCATGCCCTGGGCAGGTTGACCCACCCTCTGGAGCACCTTGAACCACATATATCGAATGGTTTAAACTATCAGCAATACAGATTTATAGTTGAAGGTTGAGGTGTAATTACTTGCTATTGTTACTTTTGAAGAGGATTGAGTATATAAAGCTGACCTAACTGAAACGATGATGATAAACAACAACAATAGATAATTGATTGACCAATTTGGGTAGATTTAACCACCCCTTATTTATTAATGTAAAAAAAAAAAAAAAATACACAGGTGTGGATCCCTGTTAGATGGTCATGGTCCAGTGAAGAAGGACAACCTTGACCCTGACCTGGGGCATACAGAGCCAGCAGGCCAGGTAGGCTTAGTATTAACCTAAGTAAACATATATAACCAACTATGACCAATCAACCGGTAGCATTATACTTATATAATTATGGGGTAATTATATACACAATAAAGCTGACCTAACTGAAACGATGATGATAAACAACAACAATAGATAATTGATTGACCAATTTGGGTAGATTTAACCACCCAACACCCAAACACAAATAGGGTAAGGAATTATCTAGAAACTGCTAGAAAGTCGACGACAGTTTTATCTTTGGAGACCTTCCTCTCCAGAGTGTCTGTCAGATACAATAACACAGCGAGGGACCTCCAGTCTCCCCTGGACTTGATCTCCACCAGGGTGAAACCGATAGAGAATAGGAAGGAGGCCCCGCCTCTCCGCAGAGAATGACTGGAGACATCCTTGAGGCCCACACGACTGCTGAGACTTTTCAGTCGTGCGGAAAAGACACCGTAGGTCTGCGGTGTGCGACTATTGCCGGTCCCATACTGGAACAAATAGTCAGACGAATGAAGATGAAGACTTACTATGAGATGCTTCACGTAGGTAGCTACACAAAATATCGAATCTTGGGCATAGCTGAAGGGGATTTCCAATGATCTCTCCCCGTACTGTATAGTTTTGGTTTTGCTCAACCTCAGCAGGACGCCCCAGGGTTTGAAGGTGACGTCAGACACCCGGATGGCCTGGTCACTCACCGTCACATGGGCCTTCCTCAACAGTCCTCTGAAGGCCATAATGGCCGCAGTCCACCAGCATAGATCGCGAGACAAGGACATGTCTAGCAACTTATACATCCTAGACAAATCCCTCGGCGACAAAGGCACAGCTTGTTTGACTGTATCACCCAACGATCTCCGCGCCCCCGCCATGGTGCGAGACACGGAAAAGTCCTTGGTCGATACCGGGGCAAGGCCATGCAGCTTCTGCAGATATACTACCGCACTGATATACTGCGTGATGGAGGAATATTTGAACTTCCGGCACATATGCGCGATGTAGAGGCACAAAGTTTTTGAGTCACATGGTATAGGTGACAGGTCGTAGCGCGCGCAGAACTCATAGAAGTGTTTCCACTGTGACTTCCTGGTGAGTTTCGTGGCGGATGCCAGTGCCATGTCCTGGAGGCGCACCAACTCTGCTTCTAGCCGGTGTCGGTCTGTAACAACAGAGGGAGAACGGGGGATCAATTTGGGCTACACCTGGGTAGGACAACCTCGAAATGAAGTCGGCCACCACATTCTCCTTGGAGCGAAGGTAGCAACACACAATTCTAATATTAAACACAAAACACATCCAGAACAGTTCACGCAGCAGAGACATTGCGATGACATTCTTGCTCCTGCCCGTTGCTAGCATACGGCAAACTTGAGTGTTGTCAGACCAGATCAAGATGGTGTTGTTATTGAGCGCGCGACCCCACCTAGCCAAGGCCATCACCACTGGCCACACCTCCTGGACATTGATGTTCTCCAGAAGATTGTCAAAAGTAGGTGGGGGGAAGTAGTGGTCCGGGAAGAAGGGGAGATCCTTAGCCCACTTGTCTAGCCAGACCCCATACAACCAGTCCGAACCGAGACTAGAGCCAAAGCCCCGTGACGATGAGTCGCAGAATATCTCGGCCACTGGATTAGAGGGCTGGAGTATCCGGGCCTTGCCATTGAACACACTAGCGAATGACCTCCACCATTCCAGATCTGCCTTGAACGTGGGTGAAAGCCTTGCTCGGTCGGTGGGTTCTGACAGGGAATTGGTCAGATTAATCACTCTCCTGGAGAAGGTCCTGCCCCCGTGCACCACTGTGGCACAATGTGCCAAGATGCCCGATAGCTGTTGGAGTTCCAACTTCGAAGCACTGGTCTTTGTCAGAAAGTCACTTATCGTTGAATACAAGTTGTCTAGCTTTTCCGCAGGGAGGCTCAACTCCATGTCTACACTGTTCACCTCTATTCCAAGACAAGTCAGGATCTGGGAAGGGCCTAGTACCTTCTCCCACTTGATGTCAAACCCGAGGCGCCTAAGAACCTGAATGAGCATGTTCATGTTGACCTCACAGTCTTGCTGGGACGAACCCAATACCGTAAAGTCATCAATATAATTGGATATCCTGTCTACACCACGGCGGTTGAGACACCGCACCACAAAGTCACCTAGCTGAGTGAAGAGCCAAGGGGCTGAGGCTAAGCCGAATGACAGGCACCTATCCACTAAGACCTCCGGGCCCTCGCCGAAATCCCAACGCAGGCCCTGATATGTCACATGGTCAGGCAATATATTCACCGATCGGTACGCCTTGGCTAAATCCACGACCGCTAAATAGTCATTGGGCTGCAGCATGTCTATGATGTAGTCCAGCCCTTTGTACGAGAACTTCTGACGAGTGGTGGACATGAAGTTGTTGATGCTAGCGTGAAGTGGGCGCTTGCAGTCTGTAATAGGCCTAACGCCTCCATCTTTTTTCTTGATGGCTCCCATGCTGTGGATGCACTGAGGTGCACCAACGGCCTTAGTTATCTTGCCTGCCTTCACCTCAGAAACCAGAAGTTCACTCATCATGACATTGAACTCACTACTGACAGTACTTCTATAATTGGATCGATCATAACCAGGGATATAGACATCATCCACAATATGGAAACCAGTATTTATACCCCTCAGTACAAAATCATCCTCAGAGCACATAGCATTTGGGAACAAGATATACTCAGCCGCTACTCTACAAGGCTTGAGCTGGGAAACTACAGGGCCTATCATGTGAACACAACTGCAGGTGCCCAATACACAATCACTGAATACCTCCACTACACAGTCCTCAATACACACACATGCTACCAGAGTTCTCACCCCTAAGGGCAATGCATCATTTGGATTGACATTTACAGTAACAGCCCTAGAGCTGTCTTGAACCTGCCCTAGGGCATCACAACTAGTCCTCCCAGTAGGGGTAACAAAGTCTGGACCTAAGTCCTGTTCATCAACACTGTCATCAAAATCTAGGCCTAGGCCATTTGTGGACACATCACTGAATGACACTAAGTCACATGGAGAGTTTGGCTTGCTAAACAATGCTTTGTCCCTAGGGACCTCACTGAGTGCACACTTTGCTTGTGAACTGGCAACACATTCATGTTCGCCGGGCGAACACTTATGTTCGTCGGGTGAACTTACAGTACTGTAACCGACCACAGCGCCCTGTCGTCGGCCAAGACCGACCACAGGCTCAATATAATCGAAATGAGAAGTATCTGGGACGACATTTTCAGCATTTGTCGTCCCACCAAGGGCTGGGACGACAATATTAGCACCCCGAGGAGAATTCTCGCCATTGCCCCTGCTGTTTACAGCCGGGACCGAGCAACACAAAGTAGAATTCGGGCGATTCCTGGAGAACGCGGCCACCGAGCGGTCCGCAACCTCACCCGCAGACATAACAGGACCAGGGGAAGCCATTTCAATAGTTATTGCGGACTTACCGGGTACATTTTCGTCAGAATCGATGAAATTACACTCCAGCGAAGCGCCTTGTTGATCCTCGCCACCTCCGTGCGGCCATTTTGAATGGGGGATGCTGGGAGCCAGCGAGGAACCGAGCGCTACACTTTCACATTCTTTTTCGCTATAAGGCGCTAAACTAACAGAAATGGCCGCGAACGACCCTGACATACCTCTAGAAGTATTAATTGCGGACATATTGTCCGGTTTTAGGCCTTGTTCGGACAATAATTCAATCGAATCGAGCGGACAACAGCCGAGTGGCGCCCCCGTCTCCTCCGCGGCCAAAGACGGAACCATTTGATCCCGCGGCCGCAGAACTCTTCGTGACGAAAAATGTGTGGAATGTGGAGAGCTACACTGGGGCTCTGCACCCTGCTGGTGCTCTGTGTTTCCATGCTCCTCTCTTTGTACAGTCTGTTTACACTCACCAGCTGATGTACTCTGGGCTGCTGCTGGAGGTGCTGGGGCTGACTCTGGGAGTCAGGCTGTAGGCTTCTGAGCCTGTTTCTTGATGTTGGGGCAGTTGGGGGCCTTGTGGTCACCAAATCCGCAGGAGTAGCAGACATGGGGTTTCTTGCAGCTGGCCCCATCACAGGACTTGAAGTTGTAGTACCAGCATGGATAACCATCACTTCCTCCATCCCCTCCCCCTGACCTGGCAGCCTTCTTCTTGGCCCACTTGGATTTCCCCGAGGTAGGCGGGGCCCCACCGCCCCCACCCCCGGTCTTGAGGGAACGCAGTCCGAGGTGCCGATTTATCAGGGATTGGATGCCATAAGTAAGGACTTGCATCCCATCAGTGGATGCCAGACTCCGGGCCGCTGCATCATATTCTAGGAGATAATGGAGCTCGTAGATGACTTCCGCCGACCGGTCGGACAAGTACCGCATGTGGGACAGCAGGTTAAGGGCATCCTCGGTGCCCTTCTCCACATGCCGCTCCAGGAGACTGCACAGGCAGGAGTTAAGCTGTGCGAAGCTCTTGGGCCTATCCTGGCCATCTGGGAGATATCTGGTGATATCCATGTTGACTACGCGTTTGGCCCTCCTCCTTCGTCTGCGGTGACGCCTGGTACCGCTCGACTCAGACGACAGGGAGCTGTCCGACCTAGGGAGGCCAGGCACCGGGAGACCAGGCACCGGGCGGCCAGGCACGGGACCTGGGCTCGGGTGTGGTTGTCGGTTCTTGAATACTCCCAGCCGTTTAAAACCCGTACTCACGGCGGAGTTCAGCCCCTGGACAGAGGCTGACAACTGGGCGATGTCCTGTCTCACATTGGCTAACTCCTGTTGCTGGTCCTCCACCAAGTCTCTTAGCCCAGACACTGAGATGTCGTCCTCCTCAGACTCCTGGTAGTCCTCATCGTCATATTCGTTAAGGCCGAATAGAGAGCCATACTGGTCTCTGCCTGGGGCACCTGCAGACTGTGACCCCCTCACTGTGTGCCTGGTGACTCTCCCTGTGGGTGTAGTATAGGCCTCCTCCTGACTACCACCTGGCTGCTGGCCACCTGGTACAGGCTCCACTTTCTCCAGGCCTAGAGCTGCCAATTCCTCCTCAGTCATTGCTGACATAGCACAGGCCTTGCCAGTAGGTGGCTTGTGTCTATGCAGGCATGTCTTACAGGCCCTCAGACCCGACATAGTGGCTGCACAAGGTAAAACTCCAAGAAAAATACACAGGTGTGGATCCCTGTTAGATGGTCATGGTCCAGTGAAGAAGGACAACCTTGACCCTGACCTGGGGCATACAGAGCCAGCAGGCCAGGTAGGCTTAGTATTAACCTAAGTAAACATATATAACCAACTATGACCAATCAACCGGTAGCATTATACTTATATAATTATGGGGTAATTATATACACAAAAAAGTACATATTTAATGCACACAAGTCTGACAATTAAAGTGTCTAAAATAGTGACTGGGTTAGAGCCTTACAAATTTCCCTTTAGGTCTATATAAACCATCTTAAAAGGATTGCTACTATTTGCATAATCTAGGGATAAAGACACTCTGAATATGCTACAAAAGAATTTATCATCCCAATCGGCATACTACATATTCTATCATGATAGTATAATCACATTATATTTTATGTGTGTCTCTTTTTGTGTGTCTAATAAAATGCGGGTTTTTAAGTAATTATGTCCTATACAGCCTATAGTAGACCCAGAGGTTGAACTGAGTATCATCTTCTCATCTCTCACCTATAAGCTGATGAGGAGACCTTGCAAAAATTGCTGCCCTCTGGTGAGCAGTGATACCTTGTCCTTCTTTGCACTACAATGCGCAGGCACATATGTTTTAGATAATGGAACTATTGCTTCAAGAGCATAGCTCAAGGTGCCCCAATTTTTGTGGTTCAATGTACCCCATGCCGGCCATCATGGATAATGATGATGTAATTCAAATTACATCATAAAATTATGCTCAGGGGTAAAATCAGGTTCCATTGAAGCATTAAGTTGTATACTTTGACCTCCATACAGATCTTTGGCTAGCAATGTTTTGAAAAGAACAAAAGTTTAACAATTGCAAATATTTACTTTCAAGGGCATAAATCTTGTCTGAGTTGCTCCTCAGCATCCCAAAATAATCATGATGCTGCTTCTCTGAACCGTTTATCTAAGGGGGTAATGTGGTAGGCAAACTGCTGGAAAATGCTCAAAGGAATAGCAAAGAGAGTGAGTGGTTCAACGTGCCCAGGTGGTCAACGTGCCCCTCTCTCCCCTAACTGGTGATTAAACAAATTTACAACTTTGACTTTGAAACAGGTAAATAACCGACTTACTAGTTATGCCTATCCATACAACCAATATGGAAACAAAGAGGTCATAAGATAAAGGGGATTTTGCTTCCTGGTGAGTACATGCAGGCCATCCCTCTATTTTTGTCAATGTTTAGATATAAGAGTATTACCTCTGTTGTCCTTTCCCTGTTAGGTTTGGGGTTGTTTGGTGGCTCAGTGAGAAAAACCTGGTGCTCCCGTGGCTGCACCTTGAGCTGGTTGTAGAAGGTGTGGTGCCAGATCTTCTCCATGTGGTCCCAGTTAGTGATGGTACCGCGCTGTACAGGGTAAGTCAGGGTCAGGATGCCTCTCCTGGTCTGTGCCTCCTCTCCTACGTAAAAGTCCTCCGTACCCTTGTGACGGGGGCGACCAATGATGGATGGGAAAACTACTGATGGAGTATTGTATCCAGCCGGACCAGCTTTGAATGTGTAGGAACCATTGTCCAGGACAAGGGCCTCAGCCTCATCATCAGGTCTGCTGGTCAAACCTGAACCTGAAAATGTATTATACATAATGTCATGTTCCTCTGTCAAAAGTAAATGTAGGAGAACTTGTGTGATGAAAAAAATGACAACAGTTTTAATAAAATGTCAAGATATCCAAAACTGAAACATTTTTGTTATTGAAAGCACAAATAAGAAAATGGTTTCCTTGTCACTGCCTAATGAGGGTTTTTGAGAAACCAATTCAATCATGAAACACAATATTGGGTCTAGCGGTATTGTAACATTGGTAACATGAATACCCATACATATACCACGTTCATCTTGACCTTTCTGGGAATCAACTGCCTGACAATAAACAATGAACCTGGAGTTTATTAAGGCAGGTAAGGAGTAGCCTATATATTGAAATATTGATATAATGGTGATGTGTCAATATAGCCAATGGCAATGACATCCTTAGTAGCCACTAAAACGCTGGTCAAGGCAGGGCCCATGGGAAACTGTTTAAGGTGGTGGCTACATCTCAATCAAAGTATTTAGATTTTCTTTATAGCTAGCCTAAATGTTGAAGTTGGTGGCTACATCTCAATCAAAGTATTTAGATTTTCTTTATAGCTAGCCTAAATATTTTAGAAATATTAAAGTATTTCTTTTTTTCGTAAAAGTAATAGAATGGCAATATTGGTTGATGAAAGTGTTTCCCTAAACTCTATCAGGAAATTGTTTAGTTAGAGGTTAAAGCATTGACATATACTTTTTTCAAACTATACGAGTACTTATATGGATACAAAGCAAACAGTATTGCATAATGTGGTATCTTTATTAAAGCCCTTTACCTGCATGGACTTGTGTAGGTGGCTGGGGGCTACAAGCAGAAGGTTCTGCTGACTGAACTTCTGAGGTGGCACCCGGCTGGTCATCCGAGTCTGAGTCAGAACTTGAGTCAGATGTGACGTCATACACATCAGGGTCTAATCCTATAAAGGTTATAACATGTTCCTGACAAGTTAAAGAGCAAGCCCTCAATAGAGCATGGAGTCGCCATGTTGGACCACACATGATGAACTCCAGCAGCCGGTCCACCACCTCCTGAGGGGTAGCGTCATGCTGAAATACGTAAACAAAGAGGTCGCGTCATGCTGAAATACATAAACAAAGAGGTCAGGTCATGCTGAAATACATAAACAAAGAGGTCGCGTCATGCTGAAATACATAAACAAAGAGGTCAGGTCATGCTGAAATACATAAACAAAGAGGTCGCGTCATGCTGAAATACGTAAACAAGGAGGTCGCGTCATGCTGAAATACATAAACAAAGAGGTCGCGTCCTGCTGAAATACATAAACAAAGAGGTCAGGTCATGCTGAAATACATAAACAAAGAGGTCGCGTCATGCTGAAATACGTAAACAAGGAGGTCGCGTCATGCTGAAATACATAAACAAAGAGGTCGCGTCCTGCTGAAATACATAAACAAAGAGGTCAGGTCATGCTGAAATACATAAACAAAGAGGTCGCGTCATGCTGAAATACGTAAACAAAGAGGTCGCGTCACGCTGAAATACGTAAACAAAGAGGTCGCGTCATGCTGAAATACATAAACAAAGAGGTCGCGTCATGCTGAAATACATAAACAAAGAGGTCGCGTCCTGCTGAAATACAAAGGGTCTTATATTAATGACATCTGGCACAGAAAATGCGTATTCAACATGAAAAGACTTGCAGTTCAAGCACTTTGAATATGATATCTGCCACAGCATTTTAATTTTGAGATTTGGTAGTAGAGATCACTTGAGTAATAGGTTACACAATTATGTATTGAAGAATAAGATTAATATATAATCAATAAATCTGGAGGGGGAAATTTAGATAATTTTGAAAAAAGAGTTTTCTATATAGCAGACTGTAATATTGTGGGCATTAGTCTATATATACATTCACTGTTACCTTGATTCTGTTCTCAACAGAATTATTGAGAACCTCATATTTCTTGAGGTAGACCCAAAGGTCCTGGTGTTGAATGATATATCGGAGTTCTGGACCTTTCTTCCTTAGAGGTTCTGCATATTTTTTGGTTAACCGAACGATGCCCTTTCCATTCTTGCTGTTTTTATCCCAAGGCTCCATGCCTCTACTGAGCTTTGCCGATGCCATCTTTACTTCCAGGGGAAATCTCTAGCTGAGTCAAGAGCAGAGAAAACTATATAGAGATATCAAAGCCAGAGCAACGATGTCACTAGATAACTTTACAGGTAAAGTGATCGCCAGTGATAGATACTGGTCATGACCTTTCAATAATAGTATAGATGTCCCTCCATTGGTCTTAATTGTATTTTAGTGCTAAGTAAATCTGTTAGAATATTACAATGTCAAAGTTAATGGTTCATAAACTCATTTGCTTACTTGACTCGTTGTTCATCCGTTGTGTGTTGACGAAGCAGTTTGGATTATAAATACAGATCTATAGCAGCCCGAGTAGTGAACACTGCGTCTCTTATCTAGTTGAAGGGGCCTGTTATCAAGGATATGGTACAGGTGGGATCCGACACTGTAAACTAGATATTATGTTGTGTTGACATAGATCACAAATCTTGTGTACTATTATGACTGGGCATTAGTTCAAATCCGTCCAGGCCGTTGCTGTCTTAAGATTGGCTCAGAAGAGTCATAGAATGATTACAGTCTCTATAAAATTAGAGACCACTAGTAGAGCCCGTCCTGTTCTGATTATGATGTGCCTGTGCCATATGTAGATAGTCCTATTTGAACTCTTTATCTGTACATGGTTCATTCTTATCTGATAACGTCTTGAACTTTATCCAATTACCGTATTTCCCTGTTTGTAAGGCAGACCCCAAATATAATCCTCCCTTGTGGGTCAGGTTGGTCAGGAGACCAACTGAGATTACGTACCATTGTTGGGTACAGGGGATGCCACTAGGTGGCAGCACAAAGTCTATGTCCATGGTTTTCTGTGATCACACTAACCAGGGACACCCAACACATGTCTGTTCACTGTGAACCTCATGTTTAGAGTTGAATAATGGGACATGGCTCACTTGAAAGAGGGGAAAGTGGCCAATAAGATGAAAACATTACTCCTGATCATAGTATTTTCAAGCATTATGTGATTTAAATACAAAACTGCAGAGTTCAGCATAGCGAAACTTGATGAATTTCCATGTGACTTAAGAATGTTCATCTTTAACCTTTTAAAGATGGCATAATGCATCCTGCCCCTGGTGGTCATGGTGCACGAATGCAGCCCTGCCAAGTAACTCGCCAGTGCTGTATTCAAGCATCGTACTGACCCAATGGGCTTGAGTCACTCATGGAGGGTCGGCATAATGCATCAATTGACCACTGGCAAGTTTCTCGCTGGGGCTGCATTGGTTCATCATTCGGACACAGCTCTGCCAAGTAACTCATGGGTGCTGTAGCCGCAATGCTAGGGGAGCATATCAACTCCATAGGGTCAACACGATAAATAGCTGTCCATCATAGGTAGATCCACCAGGAGTCTGACACATACCCTGAGATATATAACACATACCTTGAGATATATAACACATACCCTGAGATGGACACTGAAATGTGTACATGTAGTTATTCCTGCACCAAGGGATGTTAAGTCAGGTTTTCTTTTGAAAGAATGACACTTAAACTTTTCAGAATGATTGATCAAGCACAACATGATATGTGTCAATTTGAGGTGAATCTAACCTACCTGTACTGACTAAAGGCTAACCTTATACTTTACACACGGTACCGGGCTGATGATATCATAATCTCTGATATCTTATTTCTGGGAATAGTCTGCAAACCATTTAATTGTGAAGTAAATGAACAGTCAAACAAGTATAATTAGTTCATTGATTTTTGAATATTTTCAGGACCAAAGTGAGCCAAGTTGCCCTGTTATGTTATTGGTACAATAGTTATTTATTGCAATACAAGCACAGCATGATCAATGAGAAAATAAAAAAGTGCAACAAATTATAATGACTTTATTTTCACAGCTTGTACTCCATGGGGAAACTGGTTTTGTCATTTTTCTGGGGTGGCCAATTACAAGTTAGCACTGATTGCTGAAGAAATGAGTACATGCTACCATAATGGGGAACCACAGAACAATGCTTCACTGTTAAGTGCTAGTAGAGTGTTGTCCATGCAGTGAGGCCCCCTGGGGGTATATGCAGCAACAAAGTACCCCGATCACAGGAGAGGGCAGTGGTCACTGTTTAGAAGCAATGGAGGCTAGATACATAAGCCCCTGGCTGGATGAAAGAAACCTGAACACTGCAGAATATGATGTATTCATCCTGATGCATATTTATACTTCTCAATGGGATGTCAATACTGGCTATATAAAAGGTCCTGGTCTGTACGCCACACTGCTGGTCCATATGCACAGCTGCTGGTCAAAACCCATTGTGTTGGTTCCTATGCTACACTGCTAGCCTGAATCCAACAGGATAAAAACATGTGTAGATGAAATCCTGGTTACCACACTACCCGGTGCTGGATCCTGCACAATTATGTGTGTATCATTATTTTATTAAAAGAAAGAAATTACAACAATATGAAGTTAACATTCAGAACTAAAACCACTCTCTGTGGACGACTGTGGGACCCGTCTCTTCATATTCAGCTTTAGTCATCCATTGACTTTGGGAGGTAGACAGGGAGGTCAGGATGGAGCCCCCGATCCACGCTGAGTATTTACGGCTTTCAGGGACAATGATACGGAGCTTCATGGCATCAGGAGCCAGGGCTGTCAGCTCCCTCTGTAGTCTGTCAGCAAAACCTGGCAGCATAGACGTGCCTCCTGACACAACAATGTTGGAGTACAGCTCCTTACGGAGATCCACATCACATTTCATGATGCAGTTGTGGATGAGGGTATGGAGTCCAGGTCCTTCCCGTCCTGGAAGAAAAGTGTCATTTAATTTTGTAAAGCTGACATAGCGCTTCCCCTGACTATTAACAGAACTTTTTTTAAAAATCTAAAATCAGTACACATAGGGTTCGGTTGGTTCCACTTTAATTCCTCTACAATGAGAAATGACACTTACATAGAAGTGCATTGCAACAGGAGGTACTATTTGAAAAGAAAGGAGTTAGACTCACCAATGATGTCTGGTTGGAATAATATCTCTGGGCACCTGAAACACTTGTTGCTAAGTGTGATGAACTGGTGACTAGGCAGCTCACACAGCTTGTTCCTGTAGATTGTAGCAGGAGACATCACTTCCTTATGATAGTCCAGAGCAACATAGCACAGCCTTTCTTTGATATCATTCATTATTGTGTGGTCTATGGTGGTCATACAGGAAGTGTGTTCTTTTAATGTCTGTGCCAGGTAGTCCATGACATCACGACCAGCCACGTCCAGATGGTCAGCAGCGTGTGATAGAGCGCAGCCCTCAGAGCAAGGCAGGACGTGACACACACCATGCCCTGCATCAACGACAACACCAGTGGTACAGCCAGAGCCATACAAGGCAAGGGTAGCACAATTAAACAGGTGCATGCCAGGGGTGCTGAACTTCTCAACCATGATCTGTGAGGGAGAAAAAGAGAGAGAAAAGTAGTGTACAGGAATATTGTATCAGAGTACGTACATTTCTAGGCCTACATGGTTATATCAGATCAAGTCTTGATTATTGTATCGATAATCTAATAGCTCTAACTTCTTAGTGAAAGTGATGGGCCGTCGGTAGCTTCAGTGCTTAACCTATAGGCCCTCTGTATGCTTTGTTGTTGTAGGTAGAATAAGGGAGCAGTGGTGGAGGTGGCCTGGCTGCTGATGCCCGGAGTGGGGGCCATCCTGCTGGGGATGACCGACTGAGGGACTGGTGTGGGGGGATCTACTTATACTCAAGCAGCTTAGGAGACTGTTCAAACTGGTGCTCATCACCAAATAATACTAAAACATGGCATATACCAAAAAAAAGTTCAGTCATAGAATACAAAATTTTTCAGGGAAAAAAATCTTTTGTATGAAAATTTAATTGATTCATTAGAATTAATTACAATCTGCTTGTTACATTTTTAGTACTGTGCTAGTCTACTGTTCTAATACCTGTAAAATGGTCAGATAGCTACAATGTGGGTGAGCTGGCCACACCTATAGAACAGACATACCTGTACAGAAAGCCCTGTTAGAGCTGTTCCCACCTGGTCAGGTAGCTACAACCTGGGAGAGCCGGCTGTCTGGTGGCGTTTGTGACTGCTCCCTGTCTGTAGGCACCAGTACTGTGGTACCCCGGGGGGGGGGGTCACTCAAATCAGTTTTGACACAGGTGTGTGGCGAGCCTCTGACAAACCTTGAACCTTGGCTGTGGATTTTGTTAAAAAGATCCTATGTTTCCAAAATTTCGCGGAAACACACCTCTTGATTAGAGCAAATCTGGTCAAAAGTGCTTCTGTTTAAAAAAACATTTGCCAAAAATTGGAGGGATTCCGGTCAAATTAAAAAGAGTGACCCTTGGCTAGAGGGATTTTAGTGAAAACAGACCCTTGGCTAAAAGGATTTTGCTCAACTCCACCCTTGCCAGCCGCACATATGTGTATACAAAATATGTCAAGTGCCCCCCGGGTGTGGTACAGGGAGTGCTGCCCCCACACCAGGGAGTATAACACACACCATACACACAGGACACTCTGTGGTCAGCAGGCACTTATCCTGTTTACATGTTCTACTTGTGATGTCTTAAAGCTGGGCCGTCAGGGAGTAAGTCCAGCATTTTCCATACATAGACTAAAATAACAGTTCCACCAGCGGGCAACAGTTTTTGGACAGAGGACCATGAGCGTTGTCCAGCAACAACATATTCACCCTATCTTGTGCCTGTGAGAGCTGAGCTCCCAGGCCTTAAGAGCCCTTGTGTGAATCAAAAGTGAACGATATCCAAAAGTGCTTTTGGCCTCACTTACACCATGACGGTCAAACTTTATTGTTAAATATGTTTAAGAAGAGCTTTTGCTATTTCAAGTGAATGTTTTTTAAATGTTTCACGAATGGCATTCAACCTATCATTAAATAGTTGTCATTGAGAAAGACCATCCAAATTGTTTTATATGAACGCTGTTTTTCATTATACTTTTTTTCTTTATTCAATGCTCATCACATCTCATCTCATCATTACACCGTAATACCAAGGAACTGTATAGTTTTTAATATTATACATATTATGCTCATTGTATTTGTGACAATTATGAAGACTTAGCCTAAAAATACACCTGATCGTCAAAGAACAATGTAACAGTTAGGGGTGCTGGCAGAAGAAGGGCAATGCGCCCGAGCTCGTTTTTGGTACCAACCAATAAGATCCAATAAAAACACTTTAAAAAGAATCAATCACATAGACAGGAGAAACATTAGGACTCGGGCACATTATGGGAGACTGAAAGTTACCACGCCAAAAGCCATGTATACATATGAAAAAATAATAAGTGTAGACTGACAACTACATGTCATGCATTTGATATCAAAACGAGAGCCATTACCAGCACTTCAGTGAGGCATCTGAGCAATGAGATTTCTTTTAATTGTATCAAATTGACCCCTCACCCCCCTTGTATAAAATTGTATAAGAAACTGTAATATATATATGGACTAGATATTATCGACGCGGGAATATCAGTATATATTGTCACCACCAGATGGTACACCTATAGGACTAGTTCCACCTACCACCACTGGGGTCATTACTCAACCACGGCCGGTCTGGACAGCTCTGCTGCGTCAGTTGGTGATCAGGAGGCCGCATACACAGTCATTTTTTCTGACGGACTTTACTTGAGCCCCCCCCCCAAAGCCACCATGCCTAAGCAGTGTGATATTTGCTTACGGGAATATGACGGTCGTAGGAGGATATGTCCTTATTGTCAGGATGACGATGAATACCTTCATAGGGATTCCCAGAGGGTGAGTTCCAGCCGGAATGTGGGGAGTAGAGGTGGCAACCTCGGTCATAGTGAAAGTTTGATGGGGGACTTGGACCGAGATATAGGTGAATTGGGGGACGTGAGTAGTCTAATTGACGAGTTCAAACGACTGTCAACTAGCCTGAACTCACGTATGGACAGAATGGAGGGCCTGATCACGGATATCAATAATAGGCTGCCCGCTCAGGTCGAAATTCAAAATGGCGACCAAGACGTGGGTGAGGGCACCGGTGACACCCAGGAGGAGACCTTAGTCCAGTCGGGTGAAGATGGTGCCACAGGTGGCACTGCTGGAGGTGGCTCAGCCACTACTACTTCTAGTACTACTAAGGAGGGTTCTAGAGTAAGGAAGTTCAACTTTACGTCTAGTGCTGGTGCTCAGCCTGGTACTCTACCTGACCGTACTGAGGCTGACCGGCAGGCAGAGGAGGATTACCGTCGTCACAGGGGTCGTCTGATCCTAGGTCGTCAGCGTGAGGAAGGTCGTCGGGGAGAGAGTCGTCGCCGTGAAGAGGAGGCTGCTGTGTTAGCAGCGGCTGTCGATGGTGCGGAACCAGATGTGGAGGAGGCTTATGCGCAACAGGGGAGGCCTATACCTGTCAGTAAGTTTGACCTGAGGCGATTTTTACCAGCAGCTGATAGGAAAAAGCCATTACGCATTGGGACATCTGAGAAACTGATTTATTTGCTTACCCGCCTCCTTGAGGACCTAGCATCACGTGGTTTTGATGTGGCTGGATTACTCCAGCATCTGATATACATTTCATGGATGGCATCCACAGGCATATACTCAATAGAGGCATTGGTAGAATATGACTATGAGATGCGCGATCGCGCAAGGGAAAAAGGTTGCAGTGCTTTCTGTGGCCGTGACACTCATTTGACCAACATGTTTCTAGGTGCTAATGGTACAAAGGCTTATAGGGCGTCAAAGGGTAACAAGTCGTCCCCCAGTAGTAGTAGTAGTAATTATGGTGGGCGCAGACAGGGTCAAGGCCTCTCAGGCTGGAGGAGGGTAGCGGCTGAGAGAGGTATTTGTTTTGACCATGCCCAGGGCAGGCGCTGTGATGGCTGCCGCTTTAAGCATGAGTGCTCTTGTGGGTCAAAAGACCATAATATGTTGAATTGTCCTAACCATAACCGTCGCAGTGGGGATGGTGGGGGTAATAATGCGTGACTCGCTGGCCAAAGTCATATGGCCTGTACTGTTAACAATAAGGCTAATTATACCGTCAACTCAAATGTGTGTAATTCTGCTGACTGGGTCAATTGTAAACCCCCTGTATTGGGCCGTGTTGTGACTGGATCAGCTGATCATAATGTGGGTCAGGGGTTTGTACAGTGCGTCTCTGAGGAGGGTTATATTGTAGATGATTATCCTGACGCCCTCTTCAATGGTTGGGGTGAGGTCGATAGTGGTGATGTACAAATTGACTCTAGCGAAGTTTTGAGTTCTGATTATATCTCGGTTATGGGTCATTGTGATGATTGGGAGAGTAAATGTAGGAGATTGGACATTACCCCTTTAAGTGTAAAAGTAGGTGTACATGGTGGAGTCCGTGTGGAAGTTTCATGCATTCATGATTCCTTATGGGAAGAGTTACCTGATTATGTAAGCTTCTCTACTAGTGCAGCTATTTTGAAATCCTGTTGTGATTCTTATAGTGATGTCTACCCTGTGGCCGCGGTCGAGGCGGTCCCAGGGAGTTGGATCCCTATATGGAGGGGTTGTGTTGCTGGTACTTGCAGTTGTGTCTATGTTCTAGACGGTGTGGAAACCCAAATGAGACCTTGCAGATTTGGGGCAAAATTACTGGAATTTGGTAAATTTGTAACTAGGGACGACATGTATGTTCTCACAGGCATATACAGGGGTTTCAGGATAGTAGATCATGGCTGTGATGCGCGCTACTTTAGTCAAAATTACGAGTCTCTCATGGGCAAGAGGTTTTCAGGTGAAATGAGTGCAAAAATTAAGGCTGAACTAATGGAGCATAAAGTGAGGACCGTTAAAGTAAAACCCCGTTGTGTTCATGCAATGGGAGGTATTGAAAAGAGTGATGGGTCTTTGAGGCCCATAACTGATTGTTCTAAACCAGATGGCCTCAGTATAAATAACTTCATGAACGAGTGTTGCAAGAAATTCCGCTATAAGTCTATAGACGATGTGGTTGAGTTACTGGAGGAGCAGGCTTATTGTGGGGTATCAGATATTAGTAGTGCCTACCGTTCTATTTGTGTTTTGCCTTCCCATAGAGATTTTCAGGGGTTCATTTGGAAGATGGGAAGGGGGGACGAGTGGTATCAAGATCTCAGGCTGTGTTTTGGCCTTAAATCAGCTTGTTACATATTCACAATGGTTTCCAATTTCGTGGTAAAAATTGGGAAAAAATGTGGCTTCCCAAAATGTGTCAATTACTTGGACGATTTTATCGTGACAGAAAGTTCTGAAAAATTGTGTATTAAAGCCCAAAACAACTTGTGTGGCGTATTGCACAATTTGGGTTTCAGTGTGGCCGACAAAAAACAGGTTGTGCCTGCCAAGCGTGTTAAGTATCTAGGCATTATTGTGGACACTGAAAATATGACTTTATCAGTTGGTCCAGATAAACTTAACAGGGTTATTTCTGAAGTGGCAGAGATGCAGGGCATCAGGAAGTGTAAGAGGAAAAGACTTGAAAAATTGGCTGGTCTTTTGGCCCATTGCGCGACGGTTGTGAGGGGGGGTAGAACGTATACCAGAAGGATCTACAATCTCTTGCGGGATACTGAGGGGGATGTGGATATTGTACTTGATGACCTTGTATGTGCGGATTTGTGCTGGTGGAAGACCTTTATGTCATGGTTTAATGGTAAGGCCCGGATCTTGAATCACAAGGGGCCGGTGTTTAACATGGGCACTGATGCTTCCAAAGCCGGTTTCGGTGGTAATTGTAACTCTGACTACATGTGGGGCACTTGGGATGGTACAGGTGACTGTTGTGTACATGAAGAGAAGCCACCTTCAGAGGCTTATGATGATCACATTAATGAACAAGAACTGTGGCCTGTGTTAGTGGGTCTCAAGGGATGGGGTTCCGCCTTAAAGGACAGTATTGTTTATGTGATTACTGATAATACCCAAGTGTTAGCAGTGTTGAACTCAGGTAGGAGCCAAAATAGCACGGCTATGATGTGGGCCAGGGAACTGTTTTGGGCATGCTGTTTCTTGAATGTCCATTTAAAGGCTGCTTGGATACCAGGTGTTGATAATTTGATACCAGATTGTTTATCTCGTCTGAACAATCCCGATTGTGTAGAAGTATGTAAAAATTCACTCCCAGGTTTCACTGATTGTTGTTATAGGGCTGGTGGCCTTGTTGGACGACTGGATGGAGGTGCGTGAGGAATGCTGGGCGGGTAACACTAAAAGAGCTTACGACTCGAGATGGAAAAAGTATTATGATTTCTGTCATCTCTACTCATTTACCCCACTTCCTTCAACTATATTAGTAGTGTGCCTGTACATAACTTATCTGATGAAATCGTTGTGTTTTGTCTCAATCAAAAATTATTTATCAAGTTTGTGGGTCTTGCATGACTTCATGGGTCTAAAACATGTGGACATTGACAATTTCCTGTTGAAATGTACTATAAATGGCACCAAAAGGTTATTGGGTTCAGCCACTAGGCAGGTAGACCCCCTGTTGCCTGCTTATTTATTGGCAATTTATAATACCCTTGACATGAATGTGTGGACGGACTTTACCTTCTGGTGTGCATTAGTGTTGTGTTATCGCTGCCTACTCAGAGCCAGCCACATTTCAGCGTCACCTCATACACTCAGGGTGAGGGACTTGACCTTCTGGCCTGGAGGCATGGACATTTTGGTTAGGAGCTCTAAGACAATCCAATATCATGAGAGGACTCAGAGGATACCGGTAGTGGCTGCATGTGCGTCCCCTTTATGCCCTGTGGGACCGCTGTCTACTTATGTGACATGCGCTGGATTGAAACCTGACGACTGCTTATTCACGTATACTTATAAGACCTTCTCCACAAGGCTCAAAGCGGGCTGCGCTGCTGCCCATTTGGTGGGGGACTTTAATACACACAGCATCAGGCGTGGCTGTGCAACTTATCTTTCGTCTTTTCTCCCTTTGCATGAGGTAAAACAATATGGCGATTGGAAATCTCTCGCTGTTCTCCTGTATATTTCAGACAATTACAAGGCACGTCGTTCAAAGGATGCAGTGGTAGCCTCCCACTTGCTGGACTATGTGTGATTGGGCAAAAGTGTTTGTTGTGTGCCCTTTGCCGCCTGATTCCAGGACACAGGGCAAAAGTGTATCCACTTGTATATGACATTATCTATTATCATTAGCCACAGACGATATGGACTAGATATTATCGACGCGGGAATATCAGTATATATTGTCACCACCAGATGGTACACCTATAGGACTAGTTCCACCTACCACCACTGGGGTCATTACTCAACCACGGCCGGTCTGGACAGTTCTGCTGCGTCAGTTGGTGATGAGGAGGCCGCATACACAGTCATTTTTTTCTTTTTGTCTGTTCTCAATTGTTTGTTATCAATTGTAATAAATAGGCCGCCTGATTCCAGGACATAGGGCAAAAGTGTATCCACTTGTCTATGACATTATCTATTATCATTAGCCACAGACGATATATATATATATAAATATAAATATATATATATATATATATATATATATATATATATATATATATAATGATCAATATAGAACCAGACAATAGTTAATGGGTGCTTAAAGCATATGGCAGGATATACCTGCCCTATATGGCCCTATATGGCGCCAATGTTGCGCGGCAACATTGAGATATATTCCCCAGGTGGAGTAAGTGTATTCCCTAATTCACCACCTGCCTACGTGGGGGAGCTAAGGCCCTTGGTTCCTTTGTTGGTGGCAACCAATCAGTAGGCCATTGTTTGTAGTATGGAAGGTTGATATCATTTTTGATGGAAGGTGGAAGCTGAAGATACTCATCAAGATGGGAGTTTGCCACGAATGTGAGGCAAGAATCGACCTGAGGAGTCATAAGTATTCTTGCCCAGATTGTGGGGCAAGGATCAAGCATTACAGGCAAGGTGCTGGAGGGAAGACAGAGGCCTACTTCTTGACGCCCAAAGCAACGGCTAAGGCGTCCACGGAGGAGAATGGCTCCTGGGAAAACCTTCAAGAGCCACCCGGGGGTACGGCCGGCCAACAAACAGAGAGCCCGCGGTCATCGCCGGCCCCGGTGGTATCAACACTGACGCCCGAGAAGATATTACAAGATCGCATCGAGCGAGCTGAGGCTAAACGGGCCTTAGTGGTGAGGAAGGGTGAGTTACTCACCCTAGAGGCATGGTTACACGACCTGGATCTTCAAAATGCACCTATGGAGAAGGAACACTCGGCAGCGCTGG
The DNA here is from genome assembly GCA_947462335.1 of Harmothoe impar. Lineage (NCBI taxonomy): Eukaryota > Metazoa > Annelida > Polychaeta > Phyllodocida > Polynoidae > Harmothoe > Harmothoe impar. The sequence continues at coordinate 81,804,331 of OX381711.1, forward strand.
AAGCCATTGGGGTTCGGACGAGCAAGGCGCCGATTGGAGATGGCGCCATCGGAGATGAGGATGGCGCACCTTTTAAAACTTCGATTCCAGCATGAGGGTCTGTTTCCCATGGCTAAGACATGAGGCAAAGGCTGTGTCTCATGAGATTTTAACAATTCGATAGTCTTTGACAGGGTGACTGAGCCTAAAGCTGAGTGCCACAGGCATGGATAAACATCCCAAGTGAACTTTATCACACTGTTAGTAGGGAGTTGCACACATTTTCAAAAATGAGCTATTATCAAATTGGTCTAGCCTAATAGAGCATAGTGATAGATTTCCAGAACTATATTGATAATCTTCCCATTGCATCTAGTTCCTATGCAATTAGGATGGAACCTATAGTTAAGTTGAATCATTTCTGTGATCTAAACTGATCATAAAAGACAAGAGAATCAAGTTGGTATTTTTTGAATTTCCAGCTGTAAATGTATATCCTCATATAAAATTTAACAAAAGTATTTTGCTGACATTAAGTGGGGGATTATGACCTAATTATACATGTGTCTGGTGACCTTTGACCTAATTAAAAATGCCATTTGACCTCACTTATTCTATTTATCTGTTCATGGGAGGCTTGGGCCTCGTCAGAAATACCTGAATTTCACACATGTCATTGCTAATACATGTTGTACAATAGCCAACATTCCCATGGGTACAATCTTGAACAATCTCGATATTTTCATGACATTTTGAAGAAAGTTAAACTAATGTTTCAATCAACTGGTCTCAATCTGTGACCTATGTCCCAGATTGACTGCTTTTATATTAATCACCTTCATTTCATAAAAAAAAAAAGAGGCCCCCTACCATTTTTGTAGGTCAGTAATTAAGGTCAGGAAAGGGTTTTTAGCAAGAGGTGCCAAGGGAAGGTCTCTCAGGGGCAGTGAAAATCGGGTCACAGAAACGCGGACCTCCATGGGCACCTACTGCTGGGTTATGCAACTCCCTACAGAAAGCCTATCCAAATTTAAAGCCCTTATGAAAGTGTTATTACAAAATACTATGGCTGTAAACCAGCAGCCCAAGTTGATTATAATTATAATTGTTAGAAATCGCGAAATTAATTGAATTCTGTTCTAATTTTCCACACATTTACTTTTGCTAAGACATACTGTACTGTCCTGTTGATGCGTCCTTCTTCAAAATACTTATAAGAATATAAGTGACCTTCTTAATTGAAAACCAGGGGGACGGGCAGAGAATAATGAGCTTGCTGATTGCCCATCCCTTTTCTATTGGCCTAATCTAAAACACATTTAATAGTGAATAGGTGTAGTCTGTCATCTGTTGTAACTGATCATCATCACTGAGGCACATGTATTTGAGCAAACAGTGTGTATCAAACCGTTGCAGAGCTCACTAGATTTCTTACATATCAGAGCCCGCTAGATTACTCATGTTTTCAGTGCCCGCTAGATTTCTCATGTATTCAGAGCCTGCTAGATTTCTTATGTATTCAGAGCCTACTAGATTTCTTACATATCAGAGCCTACTAGATTTCTTACATATCAGAGCCTACTAGTAGTATATAATGTATCGGAACGGGACTATGCTTAAGTACTGTTAATTACTCAATCGACATGCAGCCAATCAGAGGCCTCCATTTGGTCACGTGACCGGAAGTGACCTACTTAGGGGATTAGTGGTGACGTCACGTGACTTAGTTAGCCAATCAGAGGCCGCCATTTGGTCACGTGACCGGAAGTGACGTCATATGACCTACTTATGGACCGGAAGTGACGTCATTTGACCTACTTAGGGGACCGGAAGTGACGTCATATGACCTAATTTAGGATCACGTGACCGGAAGTGACCTGATGAGTCACGTGACTGGAAGTGACGTCACATGACCTAATGGCCAACCGGAAGTGAGTGACCTCATTGAGGATCACGTGACCGGAAGTGACCTGATTGATCACGTGACCGGAAGAAGAAGTGACGTCACGCGACTTAATGAAGAGATGAGCGTCTTTAAGGGGTCACGCGCTTTAAAATGTGATATATATTTTTTTTGGAGGAGGAGGAGGAGAAGGCGAGTCTCTTATTTTTTTTGGTAAACCAATAAAAAACACAACAATATAAGTTTGTTTTTTCATTTTTATTTTTTTATGAGCGACTGGAAGTGACTTATTGAACTAGGTAGAAGTGTTCTTTAGAGTGTATAAGGGGGGAGGGGAGGGAGGGGAGGGGGGGAGGGGGGGAGGGGGGCCCCTTTAAGATGCATGGGGAGGGGGGCGCTTTTAGGATGCATGGGGCCGGTAGGGGGGAGGGGAGGGGAGGGGGGAGGGGGGCACTCTAGGGGGGTGGGGGGGGCACTCTAAGGGGCGTTTGTCTCTTTTAAGAAAAAAAGAAAGAAAAGAATTTAATCGAGAGACACACTTCTTCCTCTCGAGAGGAAGAAGTGTGTCTCTTATTTTTTTTGTTTATCACATGCCTTGATGAGCCTATCAGCCGCGACCGGAGGAAGTGACACTTTAAGAGGACACGCGACTTAATTGTTAGAATATTTTTTTTACTTACTAATAAAGAAGACGTATGAAAATAAAACACAACAATTCACATGTCTGTTGTTCTCGTTGTTTCTTGCTTGATAAAGTCAAGTAATATCGCGATGCCGAGGTCAAACTTTCCCATGTCCTCAGTCAACACTCAAAGGAGTTCAAAAGGTGTACTGCCGACACCGTCAGCTTCAGCTTGCCACATTTTCAACACTCGGAAGGCCCACTCAGCGGGACTTCCTCCGTATTCGCATTCTTCAGCAATCTTATCTAACCTCTCAGGCAACAATTATAAATGTCCCCCCACCTCTTTCCACCTGCTACCTAGGCACTGTCGAGGGCGCCCAAGTGCTTATGCATCGCGTGCGAGTCGGGGTTCTCGAAATCCAACCCCTGCCTGTGGAGAAGGGTCATCCACTGAGCCGGCAGTGCCGTTCGTCTAATGCGGGTGAAGACGCGGCCGAGCTCTCCCCATCTATGACGATGCGGGGTTTCACCCCACCAGACTCGGAACATCGCCGTACACAGCTCCTCCAGTGTCTTGACACTGCGCTCTACTAGAGCATCCATACGGGCGGCGGTAACTTTTAAGCTACTGCCCAACTCTCTCCAAGATCCGCTCAACTCTTTACCTAGTTGACGAAGCAAGGCGTCGCTATATGCTAAGCGCCGCTGTCCTACCTCTCTATTCTCCCCATCGGTCTGCACCGCGCGTCTCACCCCAGCTGTCTAGCGACCTGTCCGCATGACGCTTTTCAGCCGCTCCGCTCCTTAAGAGCTTCTTAAGAGCTTAGATGACGAGGAGTATGTCATCGCTATCGGTGGAGACCAGCTGAAAATGGTGTTTTTTCCTCATCCATAGCCTTACCTCCTACCCCCTACCTGAGGACGACTCTCTCTCCCTCAAACATTCATTGTAACAAACGTCAGAGGTCAGGTGAAAATCGGATTTTTTCAGGCACAGCCTTAGTCAGCTGTCACCCCTATTGAACTAGCCGGCCGCCGCCGGCCGGCCCGGTCTACTCACCACGGCAGGAGGCGGTGATTTTTTTTTGTTTTACACTTAAGTCGCTCACCACATGCACACGACTCTACTCACAGACAGACACGCTCGTCTTAGGGGGTCCTGCTTCACGCCACACGCCTCCTGTAGTTTTTTTGTATACACACTCTAAGCTCATGACCGGTAATCCTTTATACAGCTAATGCGCGTTGAATTGCTGAACAGGGTGGTAAGTAGCTTAGCTCATGACAGTCGATCTCTCAAAAGGGGGGAAAGGGATCCAGCTGAAAACGTCATGCATTATGTCTTTTGTTTCTCTTTGTGAATGGCCGCCGGCCAGCCGGCGGCAGCTGAACAGGGCAGTAAGTAGTTTAGCTCTAGAAGTGAGAAGGCGTATATAAGGGGACTGGAAACCCCCATTCACTCACTCAGTCTTTTGCTGCTCTCTACAGTCAACACCATGAGCAAAAGACAACAAGGATCTAAGCAAGTTCAAGAACAAGAAGACTACGCGGAACAGCGCTCGTTTAGCGTCAGTGCCTCCTCTTGCTACTTAAGATGAGACTACCGCCGCAACCGCTTGGTCTTATCACCCTCCCGCTGTAGCGAGCGCTCGCAGCAGTAGTAGTAGTAGTAGTAGCGGTAGTAGTAGTAGTAGTAGTAGTAGTAGTAGTGGTAGTAGTAGCAGTACTACTGGTAGTAGTCGTCGTGCTAGCAACGTTGTTACACTCGCGACGGTACACGTTGCTGCTAAGCGCGCTGCCGCTGCTACTGCTGCCCCGCCTGCTGCTGCTGCTGCTGCTCCTCTTGCTGCTGCTGCTGGTGCTGGTGATCCTCGTGCTGCTGGTGCTCTTCGTGCTGCTGCTGCTGCTGCGCCTGCTACTGCTGCGCCTGCTACTGCTGCGCCTGCTGAGGCTGCTGCGCCTGCTACTGTTGCGCCTGCTGCTGCTGCTGCTGCTGCACCTGCTGCTACCGCTACTACTACTGACGACAACGCTCCTGGCACAGCGCAGTACTGGCAACCGGGTTTTTACCTCCCCACTACTGTTGCTGATTTTGATGACCTGCCGCACGTTGCACAGCCCCTCTCCACCACTACATCAACCGACGCCATCGACGCCGCTCGCGCTGAGACTTACAGCTATTCGGACACTCAGCCCCTAAACCAAGAAGAAGAGGAGGAGGAGGAGGAGCAGCAGCAACAGGGTGAGACAGAGAACGACGCTGACGACGAGGCGTACGACGAACCTGAAGGGCAAGGGGTGGACGGTACGTTTTTTCGGGTCCCCTCTTCCACTACTTTCGACCTCACTTCCACTGGTAGCGCGTCCGGTCCGTGGCGACTGCCCTCACCGCCACCTTACGAGGGCGGCGGCGCTCCATCTTCTACCGCTACACTCAGCACCGACGGCGTGTGGCTGCTCTGTTCCAACAACGAGTCGTCGGATACCAGCGCTGACGCTGCTCCTGTTATTGGTTCTGCTGCTGATTCAGCTCACGCTGATGGTGTTACTCTTCTTGCGGGTCTGAAACGTTCTAAGGCGGGTTCCAGAACAACAAGGCCTACTAAGAAGAGAAAAATACAAGAAAAAGAAGAAGATGGACGAGAAGAAGCAGAGAAAACCCCCCGTCCTCTCGGGTTAGAGTTCTGCTTAGACGGGACTTTGACGCTGGAGATCTGGGAGGACGAAGCTAGACTGTCTAGGAGGCCGCGCTACACAAAAGACGGCCAGGTGAAAGAGGTATCTCTGACCAGAAGCAAGCGAGTGCACTTCACTGCCGACGCGCTGCGCGAGCTAATAGCGTGCATCGCCGAGATCCGCGCAGTGGTGTGCATACGCGACACAGCGTCCGCGCAAGGAAGACCTAATCACACCCCCTGGTTCACAGTGCTGGATGAGGAGGGCGAAGTGTACGCAGCTGTGAGCTACTACAGCGGTAAGAACCTCATCCACGTGCGCAAGTACGAAGGTCCTGACAAAAAACCCACACAGCAGGGGGTGACGCTGTCCGCCAGAGCGCTCAAAGAGTTGGATGACAAAACAGAGATTATTCTCAAATTTCTCAGTATAGATTTGGAATGAGAGACGCTCAACGCTCACGCGCGCACACACACAGTGTTTGACGTACGCTGTATGAGACAGACAGACGGATACACAGACACTGACAGATAGATAGATAGATAGATAGACAGATAGATTAATAGATAGATAGATAGATGGCTAAGTAATTGGGAAAAACTTTTTTAATTGGTAACTAAGTGAAAAAAACAAAAAAAAACAAAAAAAAACATGACACAGTACGTCTGCGAAAAGTGTTTCAAAATTTTTAAAAGACCGTACAATCACGAGAGACACGTAGAAAAATGTAGAGTAAAACCTAAGTTTTGCCCTCTATGCGGCGAAGGCGATTGCCGAAAGATCACCTGTCAACGCGAATCTCTGGACGGGGTGACTATCCCTCCGCGCATATGTGCTGTACCGAACGGTGAGGAAACGTTCACGGCGAATTGGCCTGCAATACAAACGGGCGTCAGGATGCACGGAACTCGCGTGAGTGTAACAAACTTCAGACTACCAACCGGCGAGTTGAGTGACGCTGTAGATACTATGCGTCGCATTCACTTCACGCAAAGATTCAGATACAAAGTGGGTTTCTCGGTAGGCTTACTCTTACAACACAGAGAAGACAAGAGCAAACTGCGCTACTTTCACGCCTCCCAGAACAACGCAACTCTCATACAACCGCTCCCTACTATAACTAATTCAGAAACTTTGGAAGAGCTCCTCTCAAACATGGAAAACACCGTCGCTTGCGAGGAAGTACGGAAACTTTGCGAGGCTGATACCAAGTGGCACGTTCTTTTTCCTACCAATTTGAACATTTGCGTTTACATGGGACCGGGGGAATTTCCCATAGGCGGTAGGATCACTCAGGCCGGTCGAGTTGGAAAGAGAAGCGGCGTGTTAGATTTTCCCAACAAGGACAACCTCTGCGTCTTCCGCTGCATTTCCTTTCACTTATACAACACCAGCAAGCGCGCTTCAGATTTGTTACGTCAGTTCTGTCCTGCTGCCACACCTGAAACCTTTCCGGGTTTGAACATCCGCGACTTACCTGCGTTAGAGAACTTGTTTGACGTACAAATAGCGGTTTACACCGCGTCGCGTCAGGTGCCGGGGCGGAAGTTGAGAAGACGCGTTACTCTGATCAGACCGCCTTCCAGAACTCTGGCCGCCCGAGGTAAAGTCAACCTACACCTGACGGCGAAAGGCGGTTTGCCCGTCTCTCTGGTCACGGACTTCAACGTGTACGCGGGCATATACGAATGTTGCAAGTGTAAGGCGGCGTTCACCACCGAGTTCTTGCTGAAGAGACACAGGAACCAGCTTTCCTCTTGCCGACAAGTCAAGTTGCGCTACGTAGGTGGCATCTACCAAAATTCGAGAACGATTTTCGAAGCGCTAGCAGACTTCTCCATTTTTCCTCCCGACGGACATTCCGGAATATACCCTTACAAGATCACCTTCGATTTCGAGGCTTTCTTCAGACCGTGCAGAGAACCGTGGACGGAACACGTGTCCCTGCTGTGGGATCACGTCCCTTTGTCGGCTAGCGTCGCATCCGACTTTCCGGGGTGGGAGGGGCCAGTCTGCTTCGTCAGAGAATCCGACTCAGATTCCGACCCCTTGTTGGACCGAGTTTTAAATCACATAAACGAGAACGCCAAAGTCATCGGGGAAGCTGTGCTAGAACTTTACCGACCGACGTTAGCGAAGTTAGATGCGGCGATAGGTGAAGCTCTCCTGCTGGAGGAGGCGACATTCACCCCTTCTCCAGGCGGCTTCGCTGCGGCTCAGACCAGACACCCGTTAGTTCAACTGAAGAAGCGGCTTCTGAGATACATCCGTCAAGCTCCAGTCGTGGGCTTCAACTCGGGGCGTTACGACTTGAACCTGATCAAAATACGCCTTCACTCGTTCTTTGCCTCCAGAGACCGAAGAAACCAAGAATTCAGCGTCATAAAGAGAAGCAATCAATACTTGGCGGTTTACACACAGCACACGGTTTTCTTGGACGTAGTCAACTATTTGGCACCCGGTTACAACTACGCGAACTATTTGCGAGCTTTCACCAGAAACGAAGAGAAAGGTCACTTTCCTTACGAATGGATGACCTCTACCAGGAAACTGGGAAACAGAACACTGCCACCGAGATCGGCTTTTGACAGCGAACTGACGGGCGTCAAAATGTCCGAATCCGACTACGCCGCATGTCAGAAAGTTTGGTCCGACGAGAAGATGCAAACTATGGGAGATTACTTGATCCACTACAACAACAAAGACGTCAAACCTTTCATAGAAGCTCTGAAAAATCACGCTAAATTTTTCCAAGATCGCGGCATTGACATGTTGAAAGACGGGGTTTCTCTCGCCGGTTTAACTTTACGGTTCCTCTTCCAAAACCTAGAAGACGCGTTCACAACGTTCCCCCAGTTCGACGCCGTCCTCCACGCTCTGATCAAAGAAAATCTAGTCGGCGGTCCTTCCATCATCTTCCATAGATTTCACGAGAAGGGCACCACGCGGATAAGGGAGCACAAGTACGGCGAAGAAGCGAGACCGTGCCAGCACATCCTAGGCCTAGACGCTAACTCTCTGTACTTGCACTGCATGAGCGAAGCGCACTGTACGGGCTGTTACGCGGTGAGACGACCTGAGACCGAGTTCAAGCCCGAAATTAGGCAAAGAAACTCTCACAGCGCTTTGGAGTGGTTACGCTTCGTAGAGCACGACCGCGACGTGAAACTGCGCCACGCTTTCAACGGCGGCGAGATGGTTCTAGGCTGTCGAAGAATTCGCGTCGATGGGTTTCACGCGGCCTCTAATACGGTTTTCCAGTTTCACGGGTGTTGGTTCCACGCTCACGAGTGCATACCGTCGCACCGATATCAGTGCGCTTCACTGAGGAAGGAGAGACGCGACAGAACGGCTAGAGTAAGCGCTTACTTGAAAGCGCTAGGTCACAAGCTGGTCGTCGTGTGGGAGTGCGAATGGAGAGAGATGAAGCGTTGAGATGAGCGGGTTAAGGCCTCCCAACAACACTGAAGGGTTGACGCTTTGAAAGTGTCTCGAAACGCAATGAGCGGGAGCAACATCCTTTCCGCTGTCAAAGACGGGAAAATGTTCGGTTTAGTTCAAGTGGACATCACTACGCCGCCTCACCTACGAGACTACTTCGAAGAAATGACCCCCGTTTTCAAGAACGTGTCCGTTTCAAAATCAGACATAGGACCTCACATGTCAGACTTTGCGCAGGAAGAAAAGCTGTTGAACACGCCTCAGAGATGTCTGATAGGGAGTTACCACGGAAAAAATATTCTCTTGGGAACGCCGCTTCTCAAGTGGTATTTAGAGCACGGTTTGATAGTCACCAAAGTGCAGCTGGTCGTAGAATACCTACCTAAACACTCCTTTGCCGGTTTCGCGGACGAAGTAACGGCGGCGCGAAGACGTGGCGACGTGAACTAGAAAGAGAAAATTCCGTCAGACTGTTACAAGTTAATGGGAAACGCCACGTACGGTAAAACAATCTGCAACAAAGAAAAACACACGCCGGTGAGATACACTGACAGTCGGAAGTTCGAACTATTGGCCAATTCGTGGCGCTTCAAAAAGGCGTCCGAGTTGAGTTCTGATCTGTTTGAAGTCGAACTACAACCGAAAACAGTCAAGAACAAACTCCCTATTCAAATAGGGTTCATGGTATACCAGTACGCGAAGTTGAAAATGTTAGAGTTCACATACGACTTCTTGGATAGATTCGTCGATCTGCGCGATTATGCCCTTTGTCAAATGGACACCGACAGTCTTTACATGGCTCTCAGTGGTGACACGTTGGATGACCTAGTCAAACCTCGCCTGAGAGAGACGTACTTCAGAGAGAAACGAAAGTGGATTCCGACAGCGGTGTGCGACGATCACTTAGAGCTTTTCGTGAAGACAAAAACGGAAAGAGTGCGAGAATGGTGTCCGCCGCCCGGCGGATGTTGTGAGAGACGTTACCTTCACGATCTGAGAACTTCGGGGCTTATGAAAGCGAGTGGGAAGGTGACGGGATCCTAAGTCTCAACCCTAAGACTTACATTTGCTACGATTGAGTCAGCGGCACCGGTGAAAGAAAATCCAAAAAATGGAGTGCAAAAGGTGTACAGAAGAAACAAAACCCTAAAGAACCAGACGACTTCTTGGATGTTCTTCGCCAACGAAAAACTCTCCTTGCGGTAAATAGAAATTTCAAAGTGGTGCGAAACAAAATGGTCGCCTACACCATAGAGAAAGACGGCGTGCGCTACTTGTATTATAAGCGTCGCGTGCATTCTGATGGTGTGACAACGGGTCCTTTAGAGATATGAAAAAAAAAAATAAGCGTGTTATTGATTGATTGAGTGCATCTTTTCAAAAATAGAGTGTTTATCAAGATTGAAAAAAAAAATAAAATAAAATAAAATAAAATTATTGTTGTGTTTTTATTTTCATACGTCTTCTTTTATTAGTAAGTCGCGTGGCCTCTTAAAGTGTCACTCATGTGACGACGTCACTTCTAGTCACGTGCCTCATCAAGTCACTTCCTAAACAAAAAAATTAAGAGACACACTTCTTCCTCTCGAGAGGAAGAAGTGTGTCTCTCGATTAAATTCTTTTCTTTCTTTTTTTCTTAAAAGAGACAAACGCCCCCCCCCCACCCCCCTAGAGTGCCCCCCTCCCCTCCCCTCCCCCCACCCGCCCCATGCATCCTAAAAGCGCCCCCCTCCCCATGCATCTTAAAGGGGCCCCCCTCCCCCCCTCCCCTCCCCTCCCCTCCCCCCTTATACACTCTAAAGAACACTTCTACCTAGTTCAATAAGTCACTTCCAGTCGCTCATAAAAAAATAAAAATGAAAAAACAAACTTATATTGTTGTGTTTTTTATTGGTTTACCAAAAAAAATAAGAGACTCGCCTCCTCCTCCTGCTCCAGAAAAAAATATATCACATTTTAAAGCGCGTGACCCCTTAAAGACGCTCATCTCTTTATTAAGTCGCGTGACGTCACTTCTTCTTCCGGTCACGTGATCAATCAGGTCACTTCCGGTCACTTCCGGTTGGCCATTAGATCATGTGATGTCACTTCCGGTCACGTGACCAAATGGCGGCCTCTGATTGGCTAACTAGGTCACGTGACGTCACCACTAATCCCCTAAGTAGGTCACTTCCGGTCACGTGACCAAATGGAGGCCTCTGATTGGCTGCATGTCGATTGAGTAATAAACAGTACTTAAGCATAGTCCCGTTCCGATACATTATATACTACTCCTACTAGATTTCTCTATATATCAGAGCCCGTTAGATTTCCCAGGTTCAGAGCCCGCTAGAGTTTTGTAGATATCAGAGCCCGCTAGATTTTCTGAGGTATGAGAGACCCCTAGATTTGTTAGGTTTCAGAGCCCACTAAATCTCTTTAGGTTTAAGAGCCCGCTAGATTTATCACTATCCTTTGTACACGAGCCTCTGTTTTCTTTTAAATATCCTCTCTCTAATGAAGATTTCAGTTACTTAACACTTCAAGGAAGACTCAATGTCTTAATTCTTTGTCATAACGCACAACAGCACAGGTGACTTCTCACCCGTGCTACATATTTGCCATACTTAAGCTGTACTGAACTAAGGGCATCATTGTGTAACCTTAAACATTAGAGACCGTCCCGTAATGATGTATCATAGTCTCTGACGTCATGTTTCTGTACATAGTCTACAAACCATGTAATTCTGAAGTGAATAAACAGTCAAACATGTTTACTTACTTTTTTGCTCATTTTCTTTTAATACATAACTTTGGTGAACCAAATGCTCCTTTATATAAATAGTACAATACTAACATATTGAAATATACATGTGCAGTGTGATCAATGAGAAAATAAGATAGTGCAACAAATTATAATATGGCACAATTTCCACAGCTAGTGTTAAATGGAATTGGTCATTTTTTCTTGTTAGTTACAAGTTAGCAAAATATTCATGCTACCGCAATGGAAAGTAGACTAGTGCCCATGCAGGGTGGCCCACTGGTGGAAAATGTAGCAACCATCCCAAGTGCCTGTATCACAGGAGAGTCAAATGGCCAATGTATGGAAGCTGATGCCTTGTTTACGTGAACATGGCATCTAAGATGGTGAATAGGGAGTACAATGGAGGCTAGCTACACGAGTCCAGGATAGATACAGAAAACTTTAGCATTGAAGAATATGATTTATTCACCCTCATGCATATTTGTACTTCTTGATTGGAGTTCAATACTGACTAATGAATGGTACTGGTCTATACACTACACTGTTGTTCTGTATGCAATGTTGCTGCTAAATTCTGATTCCTATGGGGCCTTCCATATAGTATATACGCACCAAGAGGGGTGGGGGGTCTATTTTCAGGACAATTTTGCGTACATAAACCCTTTGTTTTAATGCGTACAAGAACTTTAGGGGGAGAGGGGTCAATTTCTGGAGAAAACTTGCATACATACTTTATGGAAGGCCCCCATGCTACTCATCCGAATCAAACTGGACACAACAGTTAGGGTATGGACATGGTTGCCACACTACCCAGTGCTGGCTACTGCTCAATTCTTTTTACTATATTTTCTCAAAGAAATTATAAAAACAATTTTAAGTAAACATTCTAACTTAAAGACATTTTCTGTGGACAATTGTGGGACCAGTCTCATCATATTCAGCTTTCGTGATCCACATTCGTTCAAATGTTGACATACCAGCTACAATTGAGCCCCCGATCCATGTGTAGAGTTTGCGCTCTGGTGGAACAACAACCTTAAACTCCATGGCATCAGGAGCCAGTGCTGACAAATCATTCTGCAGTCTGTCAGCAAAACCTGGTAACATAGACGTGCCGCCTGACAGGATGATGTTGGAGTACAGCTCCTTATGGAGATCCACATCACACTTCATGATGCAGTTGTGGATGAGGGTATGGAGTCCAGGTCTTTCACGTCCTGGAAGACAATGTTCATTTCATTGTGTCAAATCGGTTGATCCCAATGAATTTAAACTAAATAGAATTTCTCCGTAAGTTAATCATAGCTTGCCTCAATAATTTGAAAATGAAAAATGAGAAGAATAGTCCCTAGCTTCCTATCGCAATAATATTTTGATAGGGTCAACCACCTTGAGGTGGGTCGCTACCCTTTGATCAAAGAATCAGAATCTCTCTATCTTTTTTCTACATGCAGTCTAGATCATATAGAATCGGAAAATGAAAAGAAAAATAGGGGGTCCTGAGCTACTTTTTTAAATACAGAATTTCGAAAATTTTAAGCATTTTCTTTTTTCACAAAAAAAAAAAAAGATGTGAAAACTTCCATGATTTTTTTTCATTTCAACCATTATGCATGGACATGTAAAACTTCACATGTGAAACGCCTATATGTTCCACTTTACTTCAAAAATGATTTCACAGCTGTATGCAATGGCATTCTGGGTAAATATATTATGTTTCCGGAAAGAATAGGAATAAATTTTCATTATTTTGTAGCCTTATTAGCTAACATATAAAAATGTTTTTGATGGAGGGTCCCGGGCATATTTTTAGGATTTTTGGCCTTTGAAGTTAGAAAATAGTGCAAAAATGGTCTAAATCCTATGTTTAATGCCTAGAATAGTGGGTAAAATGGCAAAAATCAGGGTACAAAACGGTTGTACATCATACCCTTGGTTACTTCAAGCATTGTAATAATATTCATATCAATCTAGATAATGATTTATTTATTAATAATTCCAATGTTCTAGATTAAGTCAAAAATAGCAAATATTATTGGCTACAAATATATCAAATATTCAAAGTCCAATATAATGCTCAATTTTGGTCAGAATTGTCCAATTTTTGGATATTGCTTAGTCAGCATATATATGTACCCATTGATATAATATCAGCCCATTCTGAGACATTTTAGCTATATGCTCAGATACCTGCGCAGTGTGTCCATATTCAAGAGGTAGCGATCCACCTTAAGGTGGGTAGTCCCCATAGTGTAGAAGTAATTAGATTTTGTCAGGATTTTCGCCATGAGGCCCATATTATAAGTAGTCTCAAATGGTGTAAAGAAAATAGGGGGGTCCCCAGCTAGTTTCTGAGATATCTGGCTTTGAGTTTGGAGTGATCTATAATAGGATCATATTGGGATAGTACATATGTGCATGGAAAAGCATCTTAAAGTAATCAACTTTCCCTATAGTTCACTCAGGATATAGTTTATAATCGTTTACACCCAAAGACAATATTTTGAACATATGGTCCCCTGCATATTTTAAAGGTTTTTGGTGTTTGAAATAAAAAATATATAAATAGAGCACACAGTCTTGATGTAGTATAGGTATAGCATTCAGCATGCCTACTACCAGAGCCCCAGTAGAGTAGGGGTAAAGCCTTAGACTCACATGCAGGAGACCCTGGGTTCAAGGCTCGGTCAGGTCTTGGAGGGTAATTTTGACAATACATGAAAATATATATTTGATATACCAAAAGATGACCAAAGGCACCCCTGGTGTCTATTGAGACAATAACATGTGCATATGCGCACTGACCTGCGCAGTTAACGTGTTTGCAATGGGGTCTAGCCACCTTAAGCTAAAACAACTTAAAAATATTTTCTAACACAGATCTTTATGAAGGCTAAATATACAATGATGATACTGATATAGGAAGTTCTTGCATTGCAACGGGAGGTACTGTATGACAAGAAGTAAGTTAGACTCACCAATGATGTCTGGCTGGAATAATAACTCTGGGCATCTGAAACGCTCATTGCCAACTGTGATGATCTGGCCACTAGGCAGCTGATACAGCTTGTCCATAGACTTTTTAGCACCCGATGCCATTTCCTTATCAAAGTCCAGGGCAACATAGCACAGCCTCTCTTTGATATCATTCATTATTGTGTGGTCAATGGTGTTCATACAGGAAGTGTGTTCTTTTAATGTATGTGCCAGGTAGTCCGTGACATCACGACCAGCCACATCTAGATGACTAACAGCATTTGGCAGAGCGTAGCCCTTATAGACAGGGACAACATGACACACCCCATGCCCTGCTTCAACCACAACACCCGTGGTACGGCCAGAGGCATACAGAGTGAGGGTGGAACTCCAGGCCAGGTACATGCCAGGGGTGTTGAACTTCTCAAACATCATCTGTGGGGGAGAAGAAGGGGAGTGTAATATGATCCAATGTAGTTTCTCCTGAGCTCCTTATAAACGATTTGTTACAATAAGTGGATAAATGTTACCAAGGCAACTAAGGTGATTTTATTTCACTTTCTATTGAGGAATAGGTAAATGAAATTTAAAAAACTTGAGAAAAAAAATCATGTTGGAAACCTTTGCGTCCAAGGGGTTGAAAATCATTCATAAATATCCATACTGATATTTTCTGGTGTTTTATAGAAAACACTTGAGATTTTCTTGACATTCCCTCCCTGCAAGAGGGGTTAAAATCACTTAGTCAACAATGATCACCAGCTTGATTTACAAAACATACATGTGTCAACTTTTCCCTGTTGGCTTTTGGGTTGTTTGGTGGCTCGGTGAGAAAAACCTGGTGTTCCCGTGGCTGCACCTTGAGCTGGTTGTAGAAGGTGTGGTGCCAGATCTTCTCCATGTGGTCCCAGTTAGTGATGATACCGCGCTGTACCGGGTAAGTCAGGGTCAGGAGGCCTCTCCTGGTCTGTGCCTCATCTCCTACGTAAAAGTCTCTCCTCTGTATGCCCTTGGGATTGGGGTGACCAATGACTGTTGGGAACACTGCTCGTGGAAAATCATCTCCAGCATAACCCGCTTTGAACATGTAGGAACCATTGTCCAGGACAAGGGCTGCAGACAGGTCATCATTCCATGTTGAATCTTGATAGAAAAAAATATAATTTATGCCATTATGAATGAGATGTAAATGAATTTCAGAAGTAAATGAGGGAAAACTGTTTGTAAACATATGAAAACATTTTATCAAGCTTAAAACTAGTTTCCGGACCGTAACCCATATGTGGTCTTAGGTGGATTAGATACTTGTCACGGTTAGGAAGGACTGTGGTAAATGTGCACAATTCTCACTGCCATTAAATGAAATTAAAGTCTTAATGATAGTAGTGACTAATCATCATTGAAATATGCCATCTGTAAGCTATGATATAACCACAAAAATGTACATCACAGTAATGTCTCTGTGGCCTAAATGGAATATGACATTAAAACATTATAACCTAACCTGGTTGTAGGTGTGTTGGAGTCTTGGAGCTAGAACCTACGTGATGATGTACGTGAGAGGTGGTGCCATGTCCCTTAGGTGGTTTTCTCTGTGATGTCCTCATAGCTGGGGACTTTGAACCTAGAATAAAGGCAGCCAAGTTTACTGGGTTTTTTTCAATTAAGCATTAATTTCTTCATGAAGGCCAAACTGTGATAAACTTTGATCTTCTATGGGTTTAACTGTAAAACCGAACATTGAGTCACCGTTTTTCCAAATATGATGAAAAAAATCTTCACTTTGAAAAAAAACACTTCACTTTGTCAAAAACACACTTCACCTTGAAAAAATAAAACTTCACTTTGAAAAAAAACAACTTCACTTTGAAAAAAACAACAACTTCACTTTGAAAAAAATAATTTCACTTTAAAACTCTTTTTGTTTTTTACACGAGCCTCTTGGGCCACAATACATAAAGTGTATCCTGCGTTAGATAGATGGCCTGGATGGTGAGACGATTTTTCCAGGGAGTTTAAACCCTATTTATAAGTGGAGTACACAAGTTGAAAGAATGGTGATTTTCCATTGATATTACATGTTTGACAATTTAACAATTAAAAGTTATAATGGATTTAACAAAATACCCTGATAACTTCACAATATTCTGAAGAAAATACTTGTATGGTCATAAAAACTATTTTTGTGGTAATATATATATGTGCAAGGGTAATATATGATGTGTGTTAACTCTATATTGAGTGTTTCCAAGTAAGGTCTGTTATCCAGCTCGGTCTTTGCACCAGGAGTTAGTGCGCACAGTTCCCAGGAGAGGATTCGGATCCTCTCATGGTTACCGTGTGCCACTCACAGGTGAGCGGCCGACCCTCATCTGGGCACGTGACCTTAGTGCAGGCTATATAAGAGGTGTTTACGACCCGTAGCGGGCAGTCAGTTCTGACTCGACTCATGAAACTTCACATAGTCCTATTGTGCGGACAGACGGTATAATATACCTGGTGTTTATTCTTGTGATAAACGGATACAGATACTCTCCTACCTGGAAACTGCCCTTCTTTATTGTTCTTTAACCTAAAGGGATAACCACCAACCACAACATATGCATATGGGTGAGAATTTTGAAAAATGTCACTTTTGGGTGTTTTTCACCTTCAAACAGCTCTGCAATAAAAGTTGCCTGCACCTATCCTGTTATTTTTGTTTTCATATGACAGGGACCAGTCCAAGCTTTCAGAAAAATGTAAAATTTTGGATGTACAGTGGATATTTCTCGATTTATAACCTTCGAAAGGGCTAAAATACCCCCAGATCGTGCGTTCAGCCTATCTATACATTTTTCATAACTCCCCCACATCAACAGAAATAGTCACAACCCTTCCTAAGCATGGTTTTCTATTAGTTATATATGTTGTCCAACAGAATCAATTTTATATTTTGAGATATCTGGCCTAGATTTTTCCCTATAGCCTTTTGTACCTGAAATATAGTGTGATTTTCAAGCAGTTTGGCATGTTTTAGTTTAGTCCTATTGTGCGGACAGACGGTATAATATACCTGGTGTTTATTCTTGTGATAAACGGATACAGATACTCTCCTACCTGGAAACTGCCCTTCTTTATTGTTCTTTAACCTAAAGGGATAATCACCAACCACAACATATGCATATGGGTGAGAATTTTGAAAAATGTCACTTTTGGGTGTTTTTCACCTTCAAACAGCTCTGCAATAAAAATGCCTGCACCTATCCTGTTATTTTTGTTTTCATATGACAGGGACCAGTCCAAGCTTTCAGAAAAATGTAAAATTTTGGATGTACAGTGGATATTTCTCGATTTATAACCTTCGAAAGGGCTAAAATACCCCCAGATCGTGCGTTCAGCCTATCTATACATTTTTCATAACTCCCCCACATCAACAGAAATAGTCACAACCCTTCCTAAGCATGGTTTTCTATTAGTTATATATGTTGTCCAACAGAATCAATTTTATATTTTGAGATATCTGGCCTAGATTTTTCCCTATAGCCTTTTGTACCTGAAATGGCCTTCATATAACTGCCGACACTGTTACTTTTGGAGCATCCAGTGGCCTACCAGTAAGGGGCTCCTCATATGGATTTTACATTCAAAAGTGGGGGACTAATGCATATTAACACTGGGGAAAAATTTGTGAGGCTATACCGATTTTTAACTTCTCCAGGCCATAAAGAGTGATTTTGGAATATAATAAAAGTGGCGGCAGTTACGGTAAGTTTCCTCTATAAATCTAGAAATACCCCATGCCTATCATTTCTAAGACATGTATAACCATGAGAGGTATATTTTCATTCAATCTGGATAGGATTTGCACCCTAATCCCTTGCTCTTGTGTAGTGGGACAAGGGGGGCAACATTCACGTAACTGCCGATACTTTTACGTAACTGCCGACACTTTTACTCTGGTCTATTGTAAAACCTTTCCTGATGCTGTAATATTGTGCATCCCCTGAAAATCTCAAACCAACTTTGGGAAATGGACATTAATACATAATATAGTGTGATTTTGAAGCAGTTTGGCATGTTTTAGTTTACTAAAAGGGTTGTTAAAGGGTGTCTCAGAGAGAAAATGAACAAAATGTCAACAGAAATCCCTGTTGAGTCCTTAATTATCATCTTAATTGTGTTTTTTGTGGTTAATATTATGCCTACACATCCCCTTCAACATTTTAGTGTGCTTTACTTATGCTAAGAACATGCTTGTGATAAATACAGCAGGAAATAGTCATTCATATAGTAAAAGTGTCGGCAGTTACGCAAAAATGTATTTATTGCCATACACGGCTAAAACCTCTGACCTATGTTGTTTTGGCTATTTCTGGCCCTTTTCAGGCTTATAGCCCTACAGAATAACCAGTTTTGCACCAATGTTTTCAAAAATTTGGTATATGTGAGAAAACATCCCAACAATTTAGGATTCTTCTTTTTTTTGTGTATTGGCCCAATATTTTTCGTTTTTAGGCCCTCCAAAGGCCCAAAAACCCTTAAAAACGTCAAAAACCCTTTAAATGACATGTTTTACATGTCTCCCATGTCTATTAAGAGAGTAACAGCCTATCCCTAAAATCATTTTCTATTAGGCCTATGGTATAGTCAATTGATTCACAAGGATTTCACTAGATATGTACCATATTTTTTTCTCCACAGCCATTTAAGTGTATATTGTCAGCAAAATGTTCAAATGTCCTTTCATTTTGATACCACTATACAGTAAATAAACAAGATCTACACAGTATCCCTTGTACCCCAGATCGTGAGGTAACTATTGTGTCTTTTGCCAGAAAAAAGAAATTTTGAAAAAAATCTAATATTCCAGCCTCCAGGACCAAATGTGTATTGTGATACTTATTTTGGTCCCGGAGTCACCCTCTTATTTTAGTCTCGGAGTCACTCGCCTTGCTGAGAAAAGTAAAACCCACACAGAATTGTTAATATCCTATATATTTTGGTTATCTTTAGTGTCACTGCTTCCTATCCACCCCCTCTAATGCTCTAAATCAGAGATCTGATGATTCCACTAATTTAACCTACATTGTTGCAATATTTTATTTTGGTCCCAGAGTCACCCGGGTGACTCCGAGACCGAAATAAGGTGAAATAGCCGCTTTTGAGGCCAGTACTGTGCCAAGTAGGTTCAACGAAGGATCCTAATGGTCCATATTCCCTAAAGTATATACCATCAGGATATTGTAGAGTGATCTTGACAATTAATTGAACCATTTTGAGTGAACTAGGGTAAAATGAGAGTATGTTGTTAAAATTTTAATATTTTTGATAAATCTTCAATATTCATCGAGCTGTATCTCAAAAACTATTTTCCTGAGGGTACCCATTCTTGGTATGCCTTAAGATATATGTTGTCCCAGTTTGTAAACAAAGTTATTAGTTGCTGTTATGTACTTTAAGACATTTTGTACATGATCACCTTATTTTGGTCTCGGAGTCACCCCAAAACGGACAATGAACAGCTAGGCTTAGAGATGTATCAAAAAGTGTTCCAAGGAGCCGAGATATATACCTTTCAATAATATGAACTTGTTTAAATATATCAAGAACTTTCTGATTTGTCCTTCCTCTATCCTAAAACAACATAAGTCAGGAGTTTGAGCCACTTTGTACACCTTAATATTAATGGTATAAACATTTTCTCTGCACAGCATAATGGGGGGCTTTGTGCTGTAATAGCTTGAACAAATAATTTATAAATTCTGCTGATTTTTTAATTTGTCAGGGTTGACTAAGAATCCGTAACTGCCGACACTTTTATTATATTTTGCAAAATATACTACTTTCATTCAGTCAATCATCTCCATATTTTAACAGAGAATGGCCCTATGGGACTTCTACCATCCCAAATAGTCATTTTGCCCATACTGCACGACTCATTTTTTTCCCCTAAAAGTGACTGGCCTTACATTTTTACCTAAATTTTCCCTTATTTTGACATATTTGGAGGAATACCATTTGGTATAAAATGTGTTGTAACTGGTGTGTTTTAGGGTTAAAATATACATCCAACCTGTTTTGTACATGAAAATATAGAAAAGATAGCTGTGGGAGGTGTTTGAGATATGTAGCAGAGGTTATGCCATGTGATAACCAATGGCGTAACTGCCGACACTTTTACTCTAAAAATAAGCTGGTTCTACGAGCTCACCATGCCAAGAGAGGTATCTTTGTATGTGAGATGATTCTTGCTATTGGAAGTACACATGTTGAAGATAACACAAAGTGATTTTGATGGCAAAAAGGACCGTTTTGAGAAAATTAGACTAAAGTTGGTGATTTAGTGGAAATATTTCATCATTTTCAATATTTTCGCAAAGTTTGCTGAGCGACAAATCAACAAGTTTATGGCCAAGTGTTTTCAAACTTGGTATGCCTATTCACACATACTAAGGCTACTTGTAAATGAATTAAGGAGTCACTGTGGTGTTTCTTTGATATAATAACCATGTTGTAATAGTTTTGGGCGTAACTCCCGACACTTTTACTCTATAATGTGTTCGCCGGTCAATAAAAACTGCACCGGTAGGGGTAGAACCATGCAATTATTGTTTTCAGACACCCAAGGTATATGTCTTTCAATGTAAAATACTTGTATAAAGATGAATTGAGTTTTGTGAATTTTCATGGTTATTCACTTTTGACCCCAGAATGTGACATTTTTCAAAAATCTGACCCATATGCAAACTCTGCCATATAACAAACCTATAGGATGTAGTAAAACCTCACGTATAGGCTGTAGCTAGCACACAGGTCAGATTACCTATGCAGCTGATAGGATCAGGCTTAGGGAATTGTCCGGCTTTTTGCAAGTTTGAGAAAAATCTACTTTTTTGAGATTCTGACCTATTTTCTGGCAAATTTCCTGAATATCAACTTTTTAGTGTTTTTTGGCATTTTTGACACGGGCCCAACAGACCTATGGGCCAATAGGCCAATATTCTTCCATTCTCATGCAGGCTTATTGTCTGGTCACAGAGGATCTACTGAATGCCCACATATATGTACACTCCATTTTAGTGTAAAAAAATAGCTGTCACAAGGTGTCACAGGGGCCACTTACAGGGGCCAGTCACAGGGGCCAGTCATGGGGGTAACCCGTGTCAGTTTCCATGAATTGCCATAGGTATTCCATTCCAATGCTAAAGGATAGCTGTCACAAGTTGGCATCCATCAGCTTGACAGCGACGGTGAGTTTTTCTTTACGAAAAAGACTTTTGAAAAAAATACTTCACTACAACTTCACTTTGAAAAAAAAACTTCACTTTGAAAAAAAACTTTTAAATTATTATTTTGATGTGACACTCCTGGGCCACCATACATTTACCTTGTCTCTCGTAATTTAATACACTCTATCTAACGTATACATAAATATATTCCTCCTTCTCGCGGGTCTAAATATAATAACAATGATATATGAAAAGAGATATTTCAGTAACTACGTGGTATTCTATGAGTAAGGCCCTTACTTGTTTGAAGATGTGTTGACTTCTTGAGGCTAGATGCTGCAGAGTTACCAGAATTGAGGTTAGAGGCAGGGCCAGGAGCCTTAGCTTGTTCTGTCTCTGGTGTCCTGGTAGCTGGGGAGTTGGAACCTGGAGTGAAGTAACTCAAGATTATTGGTGTCTCCACCAAAAGCCATAACATAGACAACCCAGCTAACAAGAAAACGTTATTTTACGTCAAAATAACGTTTTAAAACTTTGTATAACGTTATGCCATAGTAAGCAGCTTTAGAAAAACGTTATTTAACGTTATATAACGTTATAAAATGTTGTATAACGTTTTTTGTTCACTGGGAAGGATCTCACAAAGGCCTTTTAATGTCCCAAACTATGATGAATCGCAATCTTACAAACAACAAAACATGACTATATGTTTGTATAAACAAGAATACATAGAACAATCAGATTGTATTAGTAGGGCTGACCTGACAGCAGGTGTGTTGGAGGGTGGGAGGTAGATGACTTGATGGTAGAGGCAGCACCAGGGCCTTCATCAGGCTCTGAGTCAGAAGGTCCGTTGTACATGTCAGGGTCAAACCCTAGGAAGGTTATAACATGTTCCTGACATGTTGAGCTAAAGGCCCTGAGTAGAGCGTGAAATCTCCACACGGGCCCACACCTGATGAACTCCAGCAGCCGATCCACCACGTCCTGAGGGGTCGCGTCATGCTGAAATACAAAGGATTTGTGGACAACCAAGCGTGGGTATAGATGATGATTTGAATTATGGTAATGGGTATTAGTCAGGTGAATAGTAGTACAAATAGCATCTCATGAAAGGCATCAGGAGGGACAAGCTTAAAGATAAAGTAAAAGCATGTGGAAATCTTAAAACTATGACTAGCAAATTCAAGTGCCATAATTTGAATTCCCCAGATTAAAACATATAAGAATTAATGTGGCTGGGACAGTTTCTTCTAAAAACTCTTACCTTCATTCTTTCCTCAACAGCAGTGTTCAGGACGTCATATTTCCTGAGGTAGACCCAGAGATCTTGATGTTGAATGATGCTGCGTAGTTCGGGCCCTTTCTTTTTCAGGGGTTCTGCATACTTTGGTGTGAACTGAACAATGGCAAGTTGACTGTTGTTGTGTTTGTGCCAAGGCTCCATGTGTCTTCTTACAAACGCCATTTCAGGTGATATCTCTGAAAATGAACAACAGGTCTATTGTAATTTTACCTGTAAACTCTAGTGTCTTGTGTCCACCATATTAAGGAATAGCTGATGCCCCACTGCCTCTCCTCTGCACTCCCCCACCTACTCTTCTTTCACGCGACCCATTCTCTCCTACCCTGCAGCAAACTCTGGCCTCTCTCATCAAGAACTTCAAAAATAGTCCAGTCTATTTCAGTCTATCATTTGTGTGTTCAACTTATACATTAGGTTTTATAAATTTGAGGGAAAGGCCCAAACCAATCTATTGATTATATTTTGTTTTAACTTTTCATCTTACCCTAGAGAGGGATCTTGCTAAGGTCTCATGGATCGCAGGGATCTCATGGATCTTATGGATCTCATGAGGGTGATCTAGGATTGGGAATGGCTATACTGACCACCTAACGGTAGCTAGCTCACAGGTGTGGTTGGGAGGGACTTTCACTGTATAGCCAACCACAGTGTCTGTCCCTAGGTTCTATGGAAAATGAACCAATAAGAGAAAGGGTACCTCTCTGTTTAGATCATGGGCCACAACTGACATGGGGACGTGACCTACTTACTGTCAATAGAAGAAGGGTGTGTCACTCTGGGCCCTACACTGGTGACTTGTGCATGGTTCTCTGTCATATTTTGCCCCCCTACTGTGCTGTGGCTATGGAGGTCAGTCCCGCAGCAAGGTTGGTGCAAGGCAGAGGGGGGACTTTGCCTAAAGGGGCTATATCATTAGTTAAAAAATTCTTTGCAAATCCTAGATACCAGGAAAATTCTTTATTATGCCTTATGATAATCATGTCACCTTTCAATGCATTTTGAATACATGTATTTTCATCAGAATGGGATGCTCAAAGGAGATGGGGGACTTCTAGTGACGGACCCTTATTCTATGTTACACACCCAACCACCAAGACTGTGCTTGGAGATGTAGGTTCAGGCCCTTGGTTTAGATGCACTCCTACAGAGCGGGATCAACTTCAAAATGGAAGGGTCCATAATGTGGTTGCACTGCAGTGAAGTCATCTGCCTTGTCTCAACCACTATTTTTTTTTGGTTTGAATAGGTTTTTATTGTCTGACACAATATATACAAAGTGATTGTAGACAAGTAACGATGTCATTTAAGTGCGAGATCAATGCATACCAAAGTGACATATATTTCAGGATTTAAATACCTTTAGTCTAATCATGGTACATTACTACATGAAATACAATATAATGGGCTCTGTACCAACATACATTGTTGTTTTATTAATTTACAATTGTGTTTGCCCATGCTTCAAAAATGCCCCAGATTAGTGCACAAAATCTTTTCACATACTATTCGAAAGTTAATTCATGCATGTCTCAAGAATGTAAAAGTCTCTCGGAAAAATAGAAAAGAAGGTAACATTTTTGTTCTGAATGATGAGTACAAGTATTGAGGATGGTTTCCCCCAAATTGCTAACTCCCCTTCCCCAACCTCTTACCATAAGAACTGAATGAAATATGTTGCACAGGAACTACAAGATAAGTCAACTTGACTCACTAGATTTGTTACACTAAAGTGCCCACTGTCAGTAGAGCAGATATAGGTCAACCTGAAAAGACCATGCAAACCAGTCACACATGGCAGGAGCATACATGATTAATGTGTGTTGGTCCGTGCCAAACATGCCTACTGTATTCCGTGGGGTTTGACTGAACAACATGACTTGTAGTCGTCCCAACATATAAAGCCAAAACAAATATAAGACATATAGTAAGAAGATGATGAGGGGTGAAGGGAGCAGGTCAGAGGGAGGGGGAGGGGGGGGGGGGGGTTGGGCCAAGTAGAACAAGAGGGGAATGGGTTGTAGAAGAGTAGACTGAAAGGGCAGGGTAGGTGTTAGAGAGGAGCATAGAGGAGAGGTAGTAGGTTACCCACTATATGTTATCTGCTTTATTTGTTTATGGTTGTCACTAGAAGACAATAAAGGTTCCAGCTGATACTACATTACCATAATGTGTATACATATATGTGTTATTCAAATGCACCTACCTGTATCCAAGATGGAGTGTACATTAGTATGGTGTTTCCCACGGACACACGTCTACGAGACATCCAGAGTCAGTGCGGCAAGCGGCCATTGTTGTTTGTGGTTGTCAGGTGGAGTGTTGCTACCAACACCAGTTTGTAGTTAAGGTGGTGCAGTACAGGGGGAGCTGCTGCGGTGGTCAGTGGAGCATGACTACCTCTTTGTCACTCACTTACACAGGCTTACACTGCGTACAAGGTGTGGCATTAGATCGATACATGTTCAGTAGAGTATGTCAACTCTATGCAACTTGTGTCGTCTTTGGTCTGTTTCTATCATTATAACAAGAGATGCTAGCCGCTGTGGCTTGTGTCGTTTATGGTCTACAGTCGACCCTCACTTCCTCGGTTTTGGAAAATGCAAGGAAAAATGTCTGAGGAAGCAAATTATCCGAGGAATTAAGTCCAAATATAATAGAACATATAGGGGAGGCTGCCAGGCACCTGTCTGGGAAGTGAGGGATCCGAGAAAGTAAAGGTTTGAGGAAGTGAGGGTTGACTGTATATCATTATAACAGGAAATGCTTGCCGCCGCGGCTTGTGTCGTCTGTGGTCTGTTTCTAATTGGGGGGGATTCTATAGACCTTTT
The DNA here is from genome assembly GCA_947462335.1 of Harmothoe impar. Classification (NCBI taxonomy): domain Eukaryota; kingdom Metazoa; phylum Annelida; class Polychaeta; order Phyllodocida; family Polynoidae; genus Harmothoe; species Harmothoe impar. Next base: position 81,830,022 of record OX381711.1, read on the forward strand.
TGAGCCAGTTGCAGGTAAAATGAATTCTGTTGCAATTTGTGGTAGGTATGTCCCCTATAAGCCATGAAGCCACTTTATAAAGCACAGGTCCTCCTTTATCTTTTTTTGATAATAGTGTGTTGAATGATGGTTGTAAAGGAACTGTACTATTTATTGCCGCATGATGTAGTCAGCGAGCTCACGACCAGCTGCATCCGGATGGCTAGCAGAGGGTTGCACAGCATTACCATTGTAGGGGCTGAGTTTACTGTTATATATAAGCAGGTCCTGGTGGATCCTTTAGGTTGATAAAGATAGAGACATTTGTCCCGGCTCTGACAGAGGGGGCTATAGGTACCTAGCACTGTGCATGTGTGTTCGGTCTGACTGCCTATATAGCAGACACCCAGAGGGGTTCACCAGCTAGCTTTATGCAGCTGGTGAGGTGAAAGGCAGTATGGGAGAGCCAACTTTCCTTAGAAGTGCGACAGATCCGAATATTATTGTGGACTGTGCTTTCTCGATCTTATTTCTTTCTGAAATAAACCTGCATCCACAATGTTGGTAAAAATCACAATTTATATACCCCAAAGTTTGGTTGATATCTCATTAGGAAAACCAACCTATGTGAATAAAGTTTCTGTACATCTGAGTTTCTGTTATCTTTTAAAGTGGCATTCTCACTAGTAGTGTTTTAGTCTGCTATGTGGTAAGTGCGAGTGGTGAGAATGCCCCTTTAACTTCACCGCAGTCTACAGTGAAAAACCATTTCAAATTCAGTTAGTTTACCCTTTAGGCCTTTAGGGATGCATTAATGCATTATGCACTTGGTGGTCATGATACACATATGCAGCCCTAGCAAGTAACTGAGCCGTGCTGCATTGATGCGCCATAGCATTGGCAGGTTATTCATGGGTCCTGCGTAATGGTAATGCTATGGACCTAGGTCAGCCCCATAGGGTCAACATGATACATGACTACAACAATAGTGATGTACCTACCAAGGCTATAGCTGTACATCAGTTCCACCATGAGTCCATGACATACTGGAATGAGCACAGGTAGTTATTCCTGTACCATGGCACTTTAGTAGGGTTTTATTTTGAAAGAATGACACTTAAATGGTACCATTTTTCACAAATGAAGAACTAAGAATGCATGATTAAGCACAACATGGTGTGTGATATCCTTTATAATAGCACAGGTGAATCTACCCAACCCGCACTCCTTAGCTAACGGGTATCACCGTATAACCAACTACTTTACACACTGTACCAAGCTGATCATATCATACTCCCTAACATCTTATTTCTGGGAATAGTCTGCAAACCATGTAATTGTGAAGTAAATAAACAGTCAAATGAGTATATACTGAGTTCTTTTTTTTTTGAATATTTTCTGAACCAAATTGAGACAAATTGCCCTGTTATGTCAAGAGTACAATGGTACAGTATGATCAATGAGAAAATAAAGGAGTGCAACAAATTATAATGACTTTATTTTCACAGCTTCTTGGGGAAATTGTATTTGTCATTAGTATATGCTACCATAATGGGGAACCACTCTGCTTCACTGTTAAGTGATTGTAGATTGTTGTCCATACAGTGAGGCCCCTTGGGGGTATATGCAGCAACAAAGTACCCCGATCACAGGAGAGGCCAGTGGTCACTGTTAAGAAGCAATGGAGGCTAGATGCATTTATAAGCCCCTGTATGGATGAAAGAAACCTGAACACTGCAGAATATGATGTATTCATCCTGATGCATATTTATACTTCTGAATGGGATGTGAATACTGGTTATATAAAAGGTCGTGGTCTGTACGCCACACTGCTGGTCCATATGCACAGCTGCTGGTCAAAACCCATTGTGTTGGTTCCTATGCTACACTGCTTGCCTGAATCCAACTGTATAAAAACATGTGTAGATAAAACCCTGGTTACCACACTACCCAGTGCTGCCTCCCGCTAATTTATGTGTGTATCATTATTTCATTAAAAGAAAGAAATAACTACAATATGAAGTTAACATTCAGAACTAAAACCACTCTCTGTGGACGACTGTGGGACCCGTCTCATCATATTCAGCTTTAGTGATCCATTGACTTTGGAAGGTAGACAGGGAGGTCAGGATGGAGCCCCCGATCCACGCTGAGTATTTACGGCTATCGGGGGCAATGATACGGAGCTTCATGGCATCAGGAGCCAGGGCTGTCAGCTCCTTCTGTAGTCTGTCAGCAAAACCTGGCAGCATAGACGTGCCGCCTGCCACAACGATGTTGGAGTACAGGTCTTTATGGAGATCAGGATCACACTTCATGATACAGTTGTGGATGAGGGACTGGAGTCCAGGTCCTTCCCGTCCTGGAAAAAAAGTTTCATTTAATTGTGTAAAGCTGACATAGCGCTTCCCCTGACTATTAACAGAACTTTTTTTTTAAATCTAAAATCAGTACACATAGGGTTCGGTTGGTTCCACTATAATTCCCACTACAATGAGAAATGACACTTACATAGTAGTGCATTGCAACAGGAGGTACTATTTGAAAAGAAAGGAGTTAGACTCACCAATGATGGCTGGTTGGAATAATATCTCTGGGCACCTGAAACACTTGTTGCCAAGTGTGATGAACTAGGCGGCTCACACAGCTTGTTTGTGTAGATTTTAGCAGGAGACATCACTTCCTTATCATAGTCCAGAGCAACATAGCACAGCCTCTCTTTGATGTCATTCATTATTGTGTGGTCTATGGTGGTCATACAGGAAGTGTGTTCTTTTAATGTCTGTGCCAGGTAGTCCGTGACCTGACAACCAGCCACATCTAGTTGGTCAGCAGCATGCGATAGAGCGCAGCCCTCAGAGCAAGGGAGGACGTGACACACACCATGCCCTGCATCAACGACAACACCAGTGGTACAGCCAGAGCCATACAAGGCAAGGGTAGCACAATTATACAGGTGCATGCCAGGGGTGTTGAACTTGTCAAACATGACCTGCGAGGGAGAAAAGTAGTGTACAGGAATATTGTATCAGAGTACGTAAATTTCTAGGCCTACATGGTTATATCAGATCAAGTCTTGATTATTGTATCGATAATCTAATAGCTCTAACTTCTTAGTGAAAGCGATGGGCCGTCGGTAGCTTCAGTGCTTAACCTATAGGCCCTCTGTATGCTTTGTTGTTGTAGGTAGAATATGGGAGCAGTGGTGGAGGTGGCCTGGCTGCTGATGCCCGGAGTGGGGGCCATCCTGTAGGGGATGACCTACTGAGGGAGTGGTGTGGGGGATCTACTTATACTCAAGCAGCTTAGGAGACTGTTCAAACTGGTGCTCATCACCAAATAATATTAAAACATGGCATATACCAAAAAATGTTCAGTCATAGAATACAAAATTTGTCAGGGAAAAAAATCTTTTGTATGAAAATTTAATTGATTCATTAGAATTAATTACAATCTGCTTGGTACATTTCTAGCACTGTGCTAGTCTACTATTGTGGAGCTTTAAATGTATGACTTACAACTTTTGTAGCTACGTATGAATACATCTAAAGACCCCTATAGAACAGACTTACCTGTACAATAAGCTCTGTTTGAGCTGTTTCCACCTGGTGAGGTAGCTACAACCTGGGAGAGCCGGCTGTCTGGTGGCGTTTGTGGCTGCTCCCTGTCTGTAGGCACCAGTACTGTGGTACCCCGGGGGGGGGGGGGTCACTCAAATCAATTTTGACACAGTTGTGGCTGAGCCTCTGACAAACCCTTGCCCTTGGCTGGAGGGATTTTGTTAAAAAGATCCTCTGTTTCCAAAATTTCGCGGAAACACACCTCTTGATTAGAGCAAATCTGGTCAAAAGTGCTTCTGTTTAAAAGACATTTGCCGAAAATTGGAGGGATTCCGGTCAAATTTTAAAAAGTGACCCTTGGCTAGAGGGATTTTAGTGAAAACAGACCCTTGGCTAAAAGGATTTTGCTCAAAAACCACCCTTGCCAGCCGCACATATGTGTATACAAAATATGTCAAGTGCCCCCCGGGTGTGGTACAGGGAGTGCTGCACACACACCAGGGAGTATAACACACACCATACACACAGGACACTCTGTGGTCAGGAGGCACTTATCCTGTTTACATGTTCCACTTGTGATGTCTTAATGTTAAAGCGGCATAATCACCGAGCGTATCCCACTCACAATTCTAGTACTGTTCTAGTCTACTATGTGGTTAAATGCGAGTGGTGAGAATGCCCCTTTAAGACGCACAACACATACCATACACACAGGACACTCTGTGGTAGGGAGGCACTTATCCTGTTTATATGTTCCACTTGTGACGTCTTAATGTTAAAGCGGCATTCTCACCACTCGCACAAAAGGACATATATATATTTCGAAAAAGGTATGATGTAGACTGACAACTATAATTGCTATCACTACAGGGATACCTCTGAGCCATTAGATCTCTTCTACGTTTTAACCAACTACTCGATTTATATTAGAAAAAAACTCACGTTAAGTTATACATAGCAGGCACATGCACTACCAATGTGCAAAACCCATCTTTATACTAGAGCTTATATTTCTATTTGCTCTATATTACCTCTGTCCATTAGACAAGGGCTGGACATACATCCATGCAGACTCCCAGTACACTGAGACCCCCTGGTGTCAAACACAGCAACCAGCCAAAGTGCAACTCCCAACACATATGGCTACTGTGGGGAAGCTGATGCCCTGCACATATAACTACAGAACTTACAGAAGGATTTAAAGTAAAAAAAAGGGGGGGTAAATTAGGGTGTGTCCAGGGTTTATCATATAGCACTTAGGATGAGTTTTAGGGAGAGGATATTTGTAATTTCAGGTTTGAGTTTGTTCCATTGCCTTATTGCCCTCTCAAAAAAGCATTTATAAATAACAGCATTTCTAGAAAAAAAAAACGAATGTATCTAAGACCATAATTATAACTTGTGCTTCTATGATGTTGATCTATTATATCTGGTCTGCACTGAAGGCCATATGTAAAATAAAAGTGTATATCTCTTTTGTCTCTAAGAGACTTACATTTGCTTAGATCATGTAACTGTTGTGTATTACAAAGAGGATTTGGGCCTAATTTGACCCTGCATGCTTCCGTAGGGCAGTGTTTTGTGTTTATCTCAAATTATGTCCATAAAGTCCATTAGAGGTAGGATCATAGTTTTATAAATTCTAAGGGAGTGCTCATTTTTTAACAACAGGGGGGGGGGGCGGTGAGATTTTGCGCGGAGCGCGCGGATATTTTTCACCCCCCCCTCTAGAGGGGTCGAAATTTTTTACCCCCCCCCCCTGCAGGCCGAAAATCGCGCGCGTTCGCGCCCCTTTGTAGCATAGTAACGCGCGGGCTTTTCCCCTCAAAACAGGTTGAATTTTTTTGCCCCCCCCCAAGAGGGGTCTGAATTTGTTACCCCCCCCCCCCGGTCAAGGGGTCCAAATTTCTTACCCCCCCCCCCCAAATCCACCACCCCCCCCCCTGTTGTTAAAAAATGAGCACTCCCTAAGTGCATCAGGTATTTCAAAGTACCGTATCGTCGCATATAGGTGCCCGGGCAGCTATTTATTTGGGTACCCCTGTAGCCCCGGCTCCTAATCAAATCAGGCAGCTATTCAAGGCCCGGCAGTTATTGTTTTAGGGTCATGCCCCCCCCTTACCAAGGAAAAATGTAGCTTATAAGGCATTTGATAGCAAAACTAACTCTCATCCATAGAGCACATTAAATAATTAAAACACAAGCTTCATCTGGTGTATAGGGGGCACACTAATTGATCAAAGATGGTAAATTCTAAAGCAAACCCTACCCAGGCCCCTACCACAGAGTATAAAATGCAATAAGTAACACATTAAAACAACCACTTTGTAGAAATCAATTGGAAACCCCCGGCACCTATTCAAGGCCCGGCACCTATTGATTTCAGAGCCCTATTACCCCCGGCTCCTATTCAAAACAGGCACCTATTCAAAACCCGGCAGCTATATGCGACAATACGGTATGTACGTATATTACCTATCTGATGCGAATTACCTAATACATTATTATAGACCTTATCTTCAAGGTTACAATAAAATAGCCGAATAATTTAAATCAGTTACCCTCTCTAACAGAGTTTCACCAATTATTGGTACAATGTCAGAGACTATTTTATTATGGCTTATGACCATGGATCCATTTGGTCTTGTCTTTATTTATTGTTAATACACTTTCGGCACACCAAGCCTGGACATCTTGAACACAATCCGTTTGTAAACTAGTAGAAGTGATGACTGCGTCATCAGTATATAGGAAGGTTTGGCAATTTCGAGTACAAGTGGTTAATGAATTAATATATAATGCTGAAAGGACAGGGCCTTATATAGACCCTTGGGGTCACCATACTCATATTTTGACCCCTCCTGAGGGAGGGTGTAAAAATGTTGATGCCTCTTGAGGAAAAGGGCATAAAAAATGTGCCCACGTGTTACTATAGTTCACAGGGAGCTGCGGAAATTTAGGGGGTACACAAAGAGCTTCACATGCTCTAGGGGGGGACATAAAATGTTCCCACCCCCATGCAAACTTGTAGGTAATGTAATCGTTCTTTTATGCAAGAGCTGCTAGTGTCATCACACACCAGGCTCAACATCCGGGTTCCCAGCAGGGCAGGTACATTCTTTACCACAGAAACATACCTACACTGTTAGTAGTAACCAGTGTAAATTTACAGCAAAATGTGCTGGTAGTTTTGGTTCCAGCACATTTTGCTGTACATTTACAGCAACTGAGTTGCTGTAATTAAACAGAAGAATGTGCTATAATATTACTGTATATTCTTCTGTTCAATTACAGCACTGGAACCAAAACTTCCAGCAAAGTACTGTAAATGCCATAAGTTGATTTTTTTTATTATAAATATTATTACTATCAATTGATCTCAATTGATATGCATAGGGATACCTTCCTGCATTGCTTCAGCTGCATTATGGATGACAAACATTACACAATGTAATGGTTTTAATTCTTATCCAGCTAAAGTGTATGTAATACCGGCACTACACAGTTCAGACAGTTAAGGATTCAATTTTCCCACAGCTGTGGTATCTATTATATACTTTTGCTGATATTTGCATTATTTGACACATTACTGACAGTTGAAATACTATTATACAATAACTTGCCGAAGTTTCGCTCACACATTCATATTTTACTATGTTTTGACACACAGGGTTTTTTATTTACCCCCAAAAATACAGTGTGTACAAGAATGGTTACACGAAATGATATAGCATGTGGCAGAAATCTACAGATCATGTGCTGTAAATATACAGCAACATTGCTGTAAATCTCATTTACAGCACAGAAATTGGTAAATATACAGCAAATAGTTCAGTATTTCCGACTACAGCAAAATGTTTTGTAAATTTACAGTACATTGTGCTGTAAACTAAGAGTAACTATTTACAATGTATACATGCACATTATGTCACATTGCCAACATTTTTAGTGGCAAAAACAAAGACCAGTCGACAGATGTGTTTGGTTAGTAGAAACGATGATCATTAAAGCTTCCAGCCTCAAAATCATGAGATGCCCCATTTGCTTAGCACTGCTGATGCCCGAGGATAATGGGCCATAATGTGACGTCCTAGAGTCTCTTGGCAATATGCCTCTGATGAGGCAGGGCCGCTTCAATCATTAAAAATAAATCACTTAATAATCTTTTTTGTAGTTATAATAGATTAGGGTGACGTTAGGGTAGGTAAAAGGGTTCGCCAACCGGAACCGGAACACTTGAAATGCGACAATGAACTTTGTAAATATGTGAGGCGCCTGGCCAAGAACATTGACCTGTGACGTAATACATTGTGCGCCACCTGGTGAGTTGCTTGGGCACTGCTGGTCGCTCCCCAGTATAGACCTGCTCTTACTTCCACAGAACCAGTCTAGTCCAAGGGAACCTGAAGTTTGAATAAAATATACGTTTGAATATTAATAAATGATTAATTTAGATGTAAGATATAAATCACGTCAGGAGATTATGTTGTGACCTGGCATATGCAAGAAAAATGTGGCTCAGAAAAAGCCACATTTTCTTGTTAATAATTGTTGATTCATGATATAAACGATTGTTACCTCTGTCAACTTTTCCTTCTTGGCCTTTGGGTTGTTTAGTGGCTTGGTGAGAAGAACCGGCTCGTTGTCATCCTCAACATCCATGTCGTCCGAGTTAGTGAAGAAACCTTGCTGTAGGGAAGAGATCAGGTCAGGAATACCTGTCCTGGTCTGTAGCCTTGTGTGAAAGTCACTCCTGTCTGTGCCCTTGTGATGGGGGAAACCCATGAGGGTTGGCAACAATGCCTGTGGAGCACCATTTAGAGCAAGTCCTGTTTCTAATATGTCCAGGACACCGGCTGGAATACTATCTGTGTACAAAGTAACAGAGACATAATATGAGAAGTATGTTCCAAAGGTATTCATCTAATTGTGCTTTTCACATCCCACTAAAAGTACATAACTTGATTCTTTTATTACAGATTATCAAAAGGATGCCAGGACCAGCAGATAGTGAATGCTGCCCCCCCCCCGGCAATGCCCCTGGAGATGCCCCCGGCCACCAGGGGCCAGGGGCCGGTCCCCCAGACCCCCTGGAGGCGGCCCAGCCTCCCCTCAGTATACTGGAGATGGTGGTTTGCCCCAGCTCCGAAAAAGAAGATGAAACTGATGAAATACCCCCCTCAATAAAAAATATTCCAATATAAAATGACAAAATTTAATGACATTTAAGTAACAAATAGAGAAAATGGCAATGTCCATTAAAGGTCATTATAAGTACTCAAATGTGATTTTTTAGTGAGGGACACCTGGACCTTGACGTGTTATTTAGTGACCTTTAAGCACCACCTTGCCATGCTATTTAATCATCTTAAATCAACTTAAATTTTACTTAAATGTTGACTTAAAGTGTTCCTTTAAGTTCACCAAAATGCTGCTTAAATGTTGAAATCGACATTTAAGTTTCACCTTAAATGTACTGAAATTTGACATTTAAGGTATACTTAAATAGACATTCTCGTGCAGTGTAGGTCTCATATACCCTGTACCAGTATCGTGTAGGGGAGTTCTGTCAGGAAGCAAGTGGCAGAGCTTGGTTTGTCTCCTTATAGTGGCATTTTCTTAGTCCTTATTATGAGGAAAGTTTCTAGATTTTCCCTGTGATTAAATCCACAATAAAAGTATCATACCTATCGCCTCCTGGAAACTTTGCTGTGATTTGATGTAGCACTGGGAGCAATAACCGTTGGTTTCAGGTTTGCTATACATATCACAGCCGCACGCCTTGCACTGTCTCCGTGCTACAAACCCCAAAAAGGGTATATATGTCAGTTACCATATTAGTAATTATTAGTAATAATTGTCATGATTTACCTTTACGAAAAGAGATGCTATTATTGCATTGACAAGTGCAGTATTATTGTTTAGTTTAGCTTATACTTGCTATTTCGTTTAAACCCAGTTATCTTAAATCTATGCCTATAATAAGGCCCTAGCGGGTAGCCATTTACCAGGCTGAAAAATTAACCTACGCCGGAAAGGGCTGATCCCAGAAAGACATAGTGTCATTGCATATTTGTACATCACCACACTAGCCTAACCTGGTTGTGTGGGAGTCTTGGAGCTAGAAGCTGCATGAGAGGTGGTGCCAGGGCCCTTAGGTGGTTTTGTCTGTGATGTCCGCATAGTCGGAAACTTTGAACCTGGAATAAAGTCAGCTATTTTTACTGGGATTTTCACCAAAAACATTAATTTCTTCATAAAAACCAAACTACGTTATCTATGAATCTCAATATAATAAATACGAATATATGTGACACAGGATATTTTAAATGTGAAACCCCTTCACCTGCGGGCAGATGTGTTGGTGCCTGACGGGCCATCAACTATTAACTATAAAATTAATTATATATGCCATCTTTCAAAAGCAAGTTGGGACTCTCATTGATTTCATGGTGAATACGATCTATCAAGGTTAAACCTATGGGAGTACCATAATATTATGCGAGGGAAGCGTGCAATAACCCTTGGCCGTATTTCAAGCCCTCGCCGTATTTCACGCTCCCAGTGGTCGCCATGGGTCGCCATGGGGTCGCCATGGGGTCGCCATGGTGTCGGTAGGCTACTGAGGGTCACGTGACCTGCGCGGAATTCAAAACGGCGGCACCATGGAAGTAAACAAACACCGCAGAAGTAAAAAACCATCGTGGAAGTAATCAAACATAGACTGAACAGCTATTTTAGATTGGAATACCATGAAATAAATACAGAGCGTCACTTAAAATGCCCTCGACGATGGTTATTTCACTCGGGCAGCCCTGGGTCCCTCGTGAAATAATTTACTGTCTCAGTCATTTTACCGTGCAGCTCTGTCTATTTATTTCTGCTTATCAGAATTCTAGCATGAAGTGGTAGACCATGTTGTGACTATACCACAACAATGAGACTTTCCGCACCTGGTTGTGATGTTTGAGGTGTCCTCACAGTCCGGGAGGGGGAACCTGGAAGGGAAGTAATTAAAAGTTATTGGCATTTCCACCAAAAAAAAGTCAATTAATCAAATTGGATATCACAATTTCATCTAAGTATCCAAATAACATTCATATCTTAATTTCCAAAACTCCAAAGAAGATCTGAATCTGAGTTCAACAGGTTGAAGAGTTATTGCATGTTATTGTATATAGGACAGTCCAATGACCCCCTCCTCCCCTGCATTTTGTAGCAAGGTACCTTTGGCCTCTTCTGCCTCTTGTTCATTTGTAGACATTTTGACTATTATATTATTCTTAAAAATCATGGGAATTATTTTTTACTATTTGTTAAGACCCCCAGCCCCAAAATCATGTCGTGCTTACTTTCAGCGTTTTGCGCTCGTGGCTGCTTTTTAGACAGGAAACTTCCACCTGGAGGTAAAATAAACACTTCAGGCTCAAATAGAAATGATGTACTTTACAACTCAAAATGTTGATGCAATGCATCACTTCATCCTTTGTTTATTAACAAATGGTAATGATATATGAAAAGGGAGACTTTGGTAACTATGTGGTATATTCCATGAGTAAGGGCCTTACTTGTTTGAGGATGTGTTGAAGTCTTGGGGCTAGATGCTGCAGAATAACCTGAATTGATGTTAGAGGCTGAGCCAGGGCCTTTAGGTAGTTGTGTCTCTGGTGTCCTGGTAGTTGGGGAGTTAGAGCCTGGAGTGAAGTTACTCAAGGTTATTGGTGTCTCCACCAAAACCATAATATCAAAATGAATATGATATCAATGTCTAAGTGTCTCAAACTGTGATAAAGCTAAATATGTCTCCGAAGAAATGTAAGAAACTTTCTTTTTAAAAAAACACCTTTACCTGCATTTGGGTTTGTTGGAGGCCAAGACGGAGGTGGTGCTGGGTAAGAGGGCTTGATGCTAGAGGCGGCAGCAGGGCCTTCATCAGGCTCTGAGTCAGACAGACCATTGTACATGTCAGGGTCAAACCCTAGAAAGGTTGTCACATGTTCCTGACATGTGGAGCTAAAGGCCCTGAGTAGAGCGTGAAATCTCCACACGGGCCCACACCTGATGAACTCCAGCAGCCGATCCACCACTTCCTGAGGGGTAGCGTCATGCTGAAATACATAAACAAAGGGGTCGCGTCATGCTGAAATACATAAACAAAGAGGTCGCGTCACGCTGAAATAAATAAACAAAGAGGTCGCGTCATGCTGAAATATGTAAACAAAGAGGTCGGGTCATGCTGAAATACAAAGCCTTTGTCAAGACCTATTACCCCTATCTATTTGCCCTAAAGGAAACTAGCAGACCCAGGCAGATACACTAATATGTGTAATAGTAAATATATCAAGGAATGTTGCAGTTGTTATGTTTACATATATATATATATATATATATAACCAATAATGAATGGATATCAAGGCACGCGTGAGGTGTATGGTAGGATATAGGGCATGAGGCCCATAGTGCAGAGTGCCCTATATCCATACGAACACCTTGATATCCATTCAATATTAGGTTTATTACACGATTTTATTATACGATCTTGGCTCTGATCGTGCTTTTTAGGTGATATTCCCGTTCTCATATTGCTGCATACCGCACACTTGGCAAGGTGAAATCGTGCTGATATTCTGGATATCAGAACGATTTGTAATGAGTTACCGGATATCAGAACGATTCTGTCGGAACTCTCGACAGCCATAAAATCCGAATATTCATGGAGACTCGAACACGCTACATCAAGACTTCAAGTCTGACGTGCTAACCATCAGCCGTGGATGTGCTGGTAGAGGGAGGTGGCGAAACAAGGAGTCTACAGGCGGATTTCCAGCCCTGTAGGACCATTATTTACCGAGTTACAGAAGAAAAGGCATTTTTTGGTATAATTTCTTTGAAAATCAATATTTTTTTCTAATTTCTTTTTTACTATAAAGGTAGAAGTTGGACTTTACTTCCCCTTTCGTTAAAACAATTCTGGGGATTTTTTTTTTCACATAGATATAGGCATTTTGAAAATGGTTCGTTTCCACCCAGGATCGATCCGGGGACCCCTGGTGTGTGAAGCGACGACGCTAGTGCCCATGCCTATCCGGCTGTGGTGAATGGGTAGGGAAACGCTGGTTATAACACCATCCCAAGCTGGCCCCCTTACAAATTCTATGTTGGACTCAGTGTTGGAGATTGAAACCATGACGTAGCCAGGCTCCACCAATCAGCAAGCAGGGTTGGTGGCATGCCAAAACAACATGGCGCTACTGGTGTTCGAGTGATATTCAGTCAATAATCCTTCAAAATGGCGACATTACTTAACTAGGGAATGAGCACGACGAAGGCGTGTTGGAGTAAATTGTAATTTTTAATTACACATTGATTTAATAAAATTATACATTTGTATGAATTGAATAAGAACGTGTATACGATGATTGATTTACATGACGTTGATTATAACATGATATTGGGTTATTACGGTACATGTATGTAAAATGTCGTATAATATATATTGAGTATATGATTATTAGGGTGGGTGGGTGGAAATTGAAACGCGTGTGCTGTCCGCGATCCTGACTGAGTGACTGAGGGTTGGATTAGGTCAGGTGACTTGGAGGTGGGTGATTAGTTAGTACACCTGTGTATAGGTGGGGTATATGTATATGATTTGTTTCATTCCCGCTCAAGCAATGCACCGGAATGATAGGACAAGCCTACAATTCCCACTACATTACTTAACTAGGGAATGAGCACGACGAAGGCGTGTTGGAGTAAATTGTAATTTTTAATTACACATTGATTTAATAAAATTATACATTTGTATGAATTGAATAAGAACGTGTATACGATGATTGATTTACATGACGTTGATTATAACATGATATTGGGCCAAAGATGCCAACGATTTGTAAATGGGTGGGTGGGTGGTAAAATACATGGTATTTTAAAAGTAAGTTTGATGTATTAAAAGTAGTAAGACATGAGTGTCAGTTTATGTCTATGGCATTGTAGTGAGGGCCTGTATGAGGGCCTTGTTCACAGCGTCTCCACTTGTTTTTATGTACACCTGGTGTGCTGCTGAGCGCCAGCCCCCGAACCTTTTGACCTCTAGTTCTGTGCAGCCACTTTTTACTGCCTGTGACGCTGCTGTCTTCCTGAGACTGTGGAGAGACAGGTTTTCTGTTACTACGCCAGTTTTTGTCAGTATCTGGTCCCATTCTGTCTGAATGTATGTGACTGGGACTGGTGTTCCTGACCATGGGAATATCAGGAAGGGGGCCGAGTCTGTGTAGGGGTGTGTGTATCTGAAGTGTGCCTTTATTGCCTGTACTGGGCACAGGAGTGGATGCTGTGCCTTTTGTAGTACCACTCGGCGGGTCTGACCTGTCTTTTGTAGGTTCTTGCCTTTGCTTAGGGTGAGCGTTGCTGATGTTGCTGTGAGAGTTATTGCGCCTCTTGTGAGGTGGCACGTACCTATCACCTGTCCCACAGATTTTGGCGCCACCTCGCTCTGGCGCATCCCGGCGTAGAATAGAGTCAGGACCGCCGCCCGGAGGATGGTGCCCTCTGGTGTGACCGGGATGGCCACCACTGCCTTTCTGAGGTCTTTCATGTCCATTGGTTGTTTTACTCTCGGTGTGTATGACTTGTTGCGCTCCATGGCGTCTATGGCCCTGGCCACCATGGGGTGTCTTGCTGGGGTCACGTCGGCCCCGGTCAGGGTCAAGTAGAACCTCACCTGGTATAGGTGGTTTTTGACAGTGCCGGGGGCGTTGACGTTTTGCGCTATGTACTCCAGATAAGCGCAGATTGTCTGGTACTGAGGTTTTTCCGGATCTAGGCCTATTTCCTGGCAGAACGCCACGTACGTCCCCGCCACTGACTTGTGGTTGGCCGCCGAGCCCGGGGCCCTTGCTGCTTTCTGCCTCTCTCTGGCGGCTTGCTGGAGATATAGGTATGCCGGATCTGGAAAGTATTGAAGGAGTGATAGTGTCAAATGCATACAAGCATGGTGGTACAACTGTCAGTTTTAATCTCTTAATTTCTCTACGTGCTTTTCTTTTTGCTGATCTGCTCAGGTGAGCGCGGCTGAGAATATCAGCCAGTTTGTTGTTTTTACCCGGTACATGTTCATAAGTAATGTCAATCTGAAGCAGTGCCTGTACCATCCACAGAGATCTAGCAGATTCCAGCATAACCTTGTTCTTTCCCTTCCCTGTCTGCAGTACTTGTACCGCTGACATGTTGTCACAGTATATATTCTAATGTGAGCGCCCCTGTCTTTTTCAGATAGAAGCGTATGGGCAGCTACCGCCACATTGAGTGCCTCTAGTTCTGAGATGTTCTTGCACCCGTCCTTAATGTCAGTTACCTGTATGTGGTATGCCCTGGACTCATCAGCGCCACCTATGCCTGATGGGCAGGCGTCGACGTATATGTCGCTAGTTGGTTTTGATTTGGGGATGACAGCTACGCCATTCCATGATTCCCCAAACTCACTAAACCACATTAAGTCACTTCTCATTTCTGAGTTCATGTTGATGTAGTAGCCCTTCATAGAACGCAGATTGTCAAGTAACTTGGCCACAAACAGCCTTGCTGGCTTTATGCACTTGCTGATATGTATGAGTTTTCCTATAAGGCTTTGTAGCTTTTTCTTTGAGAGGCTCCTTCTCTTGATACACTTACGTACCTGTCTCATGATTTCAGTCATCTTGGCGGGAGGTATGCTGATCGTCATGTCCTGTGCCGATATGTCGATGCCGAGCCACGTCACTGATTTTGCTGGGGGCTGTGCCTTCGACTTGGCTTCAGGTAGGCCTAGCTCCAGTAGGAGGGCCCTGGCGATTTTGAAATCCCTGTCAGCTTTTTCCCTGGAATTTGAGATAAGTACTATGTCATCCAGGTACATATATCCATGCACATCAGATCTTTTTAGGATTTCCATTATTTTGTTTGCTACAGTTTGCATGTGTAAACTCGATGCTCTTGCGCCAAATGGCATGGTAATGTCACAGTAATATTTTCCTTCCCATGACAGTGCTAGTAATGGCCATGAAATTGGGTCACTCTTGAAATTTCTGTAGGCACGACTGACGTCTAGGGACGAGAGATATGCTGTTTGACCTACTTTAATGAGTTGCTCCACTAGTTTGTCTACAGTTGGTAACTCATGTATTCTATCTTCGCCTAGCACATTGTTTTTGAGAATGTAACTATTAACAGATTTCTCTGCTGGGAAAGTCATGTCCGTTATTACACGTCTGTCGGTGGTGCCCTTCTTTTCACGGCTCATAAGTGGGGAGACGTGGCACCATTCAATGAAAGCAGGCTCATCTGTGGGGCCTATCAGACCCCCCAGGGCCACCTCTTTGCTAATGTACTCTGTGATCTTTTGAGGGTATTGTGTTGCGCTGTTATGATTAGGAATGTTTCTAGTGTCCGAGGTCAGGCCTAGATAGCCCAAGGGGAAGCCAAAACGAATGAAATCATACAGCTGCCTGTCTCTGAAGCCTGTGCCGGTGTATTTCTCCCACGCTGCATAGTTTAAGCCTGTGGGGAGTGGGACCCGTGCGCTGAGTGAATTTGGCAGACCGGTGCGTCTAACTGCGTCATAGATCTTTGTCACTTGTCGTGTACTGTCACATGTCAACATTGTCGGCCAGTGTTTTTGTCTGTACTCGGCAAATATATGCGGGGAAATGTCCATGTCATAAACAGCTGAATTTGACTCACATATTTGTTTGATTGCCGTGAAGTTGATGCCTGTCGTGTCGTCTGGGCCTGTAGTGCACGGGGAATATGTGTGCTTTGTACTGTCCCCGTGCCCGGGCGTCTGTGTCGGCGTGTCTGCGGGCTGTGGGGGCAGTGTTGGCGGCCTCTCCGGTATGGACTGCCGCTCTGTCTGCCCCTCGGTGTCCCGTGCCGATATGGCGACTTCCATGCCTGTATTACACGCGAAACTTGGAATAAATTCATTTGCGTGCACGTTCAGGAGAGAAGAGATGGTGTCGGCGCCATGTTGTTTCTCGTGGAGGCTCTCGCGTGACGTTGTGCGAGAGCCTGTGCCCGTGATGCTTTGCGCGGGCCGGCCGTTATCCACAACAAACGCACGTGGTCCGGAGCGCTGTCGCACGTGCGAATGTTGTTGCGGGCGTGAGCCGGTCACGTGGCCATGTGGGCGTGTACCAACAGTTGGGGTGACGTCATCGGCGCCGCACGTGGCTTTGTTATGATTTGTGTATGCCACGTGTTGCCGCATGTCAATGTCGCCCCTTGAGTTCTGCCGCTCGTGTTGTTGTTTAATTATGGCGGGTTTACTGTCCTGTGGCGCGTTTGGCGGCGCTCCCGATCCCCAGTGGGGATTCAGAGCGCCGGCCTGGCGTTTTTTGAATCTGTAGAGTTCCCGTTTCCCCTGTTTTGGCCGCCGCTACTGTTTTGTTGACGACTGGCGGCGTAGGGGTGTGGGATCCCTTATCTGCTCCTGCATTCTGAACTAGGGTGGTAGCACTTCTTACCCCTTTTTGCCAGACAGTGTGCGCATACGTGCATGAGGAGTGTACCCCTGTCTTCATGTGCATTTGTATGCGTGCAGTTTCCGCTGTTAAAAGCGCTGCACGTGCCCTCCCTGGCCTGTGCTTGGTGTGAGGGACCCCTGCCTGTTTTCTGTGCGTCGGGGTCGGCTCCTGTGAGCGACATGACGGTTCTAGCTTTTTGGATCTTTCTGTCATCGTGCCATGAAAACCGTTTTGCCTCTACGCTGTCCCAGACATACTGGGACCATCTCCTGACCGCCCCCCACGGTCTCTCCATACTATCCGCCATGACCTCCTCCAAGTGGTCTGAGATGGGCTGTACGTTCTCTGGTGTGCACCCTTCCGGAGATTGTATGAGGGCCATGGTGGCTTTTATAAACTCCATTGGGGACAAGTCATTTCTATTGTCTAGTTTCTGTTTGATGGTACTGGCACCGACTCTCTCAACATACATGTATGGTTTTGGTATCATAACAGTGGATGCTAGATTTGTCATAATTGATGCCTTACCATCGGTGGGGGCGATCTTGAACTCCTCCCTTTGTAGTTGGCGTGCCACGTATCCAGACTGCTCGTGTGTCCTCCTGAGGTGCCTGGGTGGAGGGAGCCTGTGTTGTTGATGCCGAGGTATATCCTCGGCGTGTGTGATGGGGTCGGGCACCACATACAGCTGCCTCCTGGGTGCTGGTGTATGGTGCCGCGATGCTGTGTGTCTCCTCCGTCTTGGGTGCTCTACCTGCATGTCGTCTGCCCTGTGCTGGTGTGAGGGCAGGTGGGCTGAGGTGTGTGTGGCGTCCCGCTCCTCCCGTCGTGGGGGCGGGGTGACGTCGTCACGGATGGCTGACCGCTGGGCGGACTGCATGCCGGCGGCCAGGTGTGAGACCTCGGCCTCCTGCTGGAGTTGGCCGTATTGAGCCATGACCAACAAATTTAACTGTGAGTTAATGTTCTTGACATGTGTTTTGACATAGCCCATGTCGTCCTCCAGAGCTAGTATCCTGCTCTCATGTAGTTCAGATTTGTTGGGTCTGAACTGGCTGTTGGCGTCTGCCCTATCACCCTGACGGGGCCTTGAACAGATGTAGGGGCCGGCGGCTAAGATCTCCGGATCCAGAGGTAAATCCTCCGGATCTTGGATCCTGAGGTGTACTTCGTCGTCCACCTGTAACCGGGCGTACCTCCTGCGTTGTCCCGGTTTGCCGGCCGTCCTTGCCCTTGTCCTAGACGCGACGCCATGTGGCGTGGCCATGTTGGAGGCAGTCACCAGTCAAGGATCGCAATTTTGATTATTTTACTAACTATTTGTCAGAAATTTACCAGAGTTAGCTCCACTTTTTGCTGATGCTCTGTATTTTCAGTCAAATTTGTAAAACCGATTGTAAAATTATACTTAGAGTCTGATGGCAGTGTATTGTTGGATAGCAAATTGAAACGCGTGTGCTGTCCGCGATCCTGACTGAGTGACTGAGGGTTGGATTAGGTCAGGTGACTTGGAGGTGGGTGATTAGTTAGTACACCTGTGTATAGGTGGGGTATATGTATATGATTTGTTTCATTCCCGCTCAAGCAATGCACCGGAATGATAGGACAAGCCTACAATTCCCACTAAATTAGGACGAATTTAAGGTAATTAAAGACATTTGAATGGAAATATCGTATAATAAACCTAATAATATATGGATATGGCCGACCTTGGGGTGTGTATAGATGAATAACGACCTCGGTGCTACGCACCTCGGGTCGTTATTCATCGATACACACCCCGCGGTCAGCGATATCCATATATTATTGGTTAAATATTAGCTACTTACTTCATCATGCCAACCCTATGGTGTTGATACACTCCCAAAGCATCGGCATGATACCCAATCTTAGAAGCGGACCAACTGACCAACTGACCAGGGCACACAGGCCGTGTAGGCCTACCCACGTCAGTGGCTGGCCGCGTTGGGAAAACTGTAGTATAACTTGATGAGTGGGGAGTGATAGATTTCAATGACTATGTATGACTATGTATGAAACTGTTCCAGCTCGAATGAGGAACGGACTACCTATGCCTTACTGTAGCCAATACACTGGGCTGAAGTGACCAATAATCTGAAATCTTTAACCAGTAGTCTGACATTAGATAGAAAGACATTTGGTAATAATAAACTGCTACCTTTATACGATTCTCCACTGCAGTGTTCAGCACGTCGTATTTCCTGAGGTAGACCCAGAGATCCTCATGTTGGATGATGCTGCGCAGTTCGGGGCCTTTCTTCTTCAGGGGTTCTGCGTACTGGGGTGTGAGCTGAACGATGCCCTGTTGACCCTTGTTGTTTTTATTCCAAGGCTCCCTGTCCCTCATTGCTGAAAGGTTATTTGAATAATGAAACATCTTAACTAAGGGAGTATAGATTTTATTTATTTTGCTGACCAGAATCATCAGATTGATTTCCACATTACACGTAGACAATACACGCTGTGGGCAGGCCCTAGGTGCCATTGCAGTGCCAAGACTAGCTGTTGTGACTCAAAAGCAGTCCACAACAAAGGGTGAATCTAGGGGTAAGTATACTTAATGAGAATCATAAATCTTTCATATTTATTCCATCATGGGTTCACTGTAAACAGTTAGTTGTATTTTTCTAGGTTTACAGTAGAATCTGCTGTGGGCTTACAGTGTATTGTAGATGCACAGGAGAATCTGCTGTAGGTTTACAGTGTATTGTAGATGCACAGGAGAATCTGCTGTAGGTTTACAGTTTATTGTAGGTCCACAGTAGAATCTACTGTATGTGTACAGTTTATTGTAGGTCCACAGTAGAATCTGCTGTAGGCGTGCAGTTTATTGTAGGTGCACAGTAGAATCTACTGTAGGTGTGCAGTTTATTGTAGGTGCACAGTAGAATCTGCTGTAGGTGTGCAGTTTATTGTAGGTGCACAGTAGAATCTACTGTAGGTGTGCAGTTTATTGTAGGTGCACAGTAGAATCTACTGTAGGTGTACAGTTTATTGTAGGTCCACAGTAGAATCTGCTGTAGGTGTGCAGTTTATTGTAGGTGCACAGTAGAATCTACTGTAGGTGTGCAGTTTATTGTGGATGCACAGTAGAATCTGCTGTAGGTGTGCAGTTTATTGTAGGTCCACAGTAGAATCTACTGTACATGTACAGTTTATTGTGGATGCACAGTAGAATCTACTGTAGGTGTGCAGTTTATTGTAGGTGCAAAGTAGAATCTGCTGTAGGCGTGCAGTTTATTGTAGGTCCACAGTAGAAGCTGCTGTACATGTACAGTTTATTGTAGATCCACTGTAGCCTAGAATCTGCTGTAAAGCTACAGCATATTCTGGTACGTTACAGTAGATGTTACTGTGTATCTACACTTACTTTTTACAGTGTTGTACATGTAATTACCTGTGGCAGGATACACTGCTCCAGGTGTGATGTGGATGTCCTTCATGTAGACCTCAGGGGGCAGACCTCCCTCAGGTATCAGGTGCCCCTGCCGACTAAGGGCCATGGCCCTCAGCAGGGCATGGTAGGCCCATGTCTCACAGGTGTTGATGAAGGCAATCAGTCGGTCCACAGACTCACAGTTTACGGCATTCAACTGTAATCAAGTACAGCAGAGTAAACACTACAGAACTGAATAAAATACTTGTACAGTAATTGTGATTTCCTGCTCAATAGTTCACTGACAATAATGTAGGTGTAATATGACTCTTTGTTGTACGTATTTTATCCTAGTGATTTACGGATGCGATTATGTGAGTACACCCCCCCCCCCCCCGAATAGCATTCTGGAACTATTTGTGTTGTACAAATCTATTGTAGTTACTCCAGAATCCGCTAGGTGAGCCCCTGTGCAAGGGGGGGGGGGGTAGTTTGGTGCACTGCTGGCTGCATGGGTCACAGAAAAACCTTCATTTTATTTGGTGCATTAGATGAATATCAAAATGTAAGCCTGGATAACACATCTAAATTGGTGAAAAAGGCTCATTTAGTGTGTAGGTATGACGAGCTCTGAGAATCATTTGACCCCACTTTTTGCAAACACATATTTCAAAATTTCTTGTGTTCTCTAAAAGAAAATAATAAATTTTAATTTAATATCCTAGACCCCATATGATGAAAGAAGAAGATTGACCAGTTAATAAGTCCTTTTTACTTTCTGGAGTCCCCATGTATGGATCTAGTATTTCTAATTGACTCACGCGCATCCTGTCCTCGTCGTTCTGAGTTATGACAGTCAGGTGCCGGAGGTGCGGCCACACATCCGCCAGCTGGAGGTTGTTTCTGAGCGTGATCCTGGACTTATTGAGCACCTCCTTGTAGCGACTGAACTGAACCAGCTCAGCCTCATGGACATTCCCCCTGTCCCACGGTGGGAGCTGTGCCCCGGCTGACGCCATCTCTGCTGAATACAATAGTGGGCCAATATACACCTAAATAATGGGTCCATGCTTCATGGTCTCTAGCTAATTTTGACTGGATCTGTTTTGTACAAATTATGTATCCATTAGGTCAGACATGGCTTTCAGAAATTGTAGTTGTTATTGTGTGTTATGCTATTGTAGGGGATGTGAAAGTATGAATCGGACACAGGTTCCAAATTCGGTTTTGAATGCAACAGGTTTATTCAAGTCTCAATCCTTGGTTCTCATATGAACACGGCCTTGACATGATATTCAATAAATGTACAGCTTAATTAAAGACAAGGTTCGAAGTATAAAGCAGCGTTCTTGCTGGTTCAAAGTCAGCAGAGCTGTTCAAACAAGTCTTGTCCCAGCAAGGGCAAGGTCACCCCCAGAGGGCATTAAATGTATGGCCCTTCCCAAGGCTTATCAGGGTGGAACCAATAACCCATTTTTCAATCCACGAATGCTTCAGGTATGTTAGCAATATGCTTGGAGAGTGGGGAATGTATGTCTTTATACACCAACAAAACCAGCAGACCATATATATAGGTCAATTCACCTACCGATTGCAGAAAAGCCGTTGGAGAGATGTATATCTACATGGAATGTAAGGTGCCAGAATTAATATCCAGGGTGATGAAGGTGGTGGTAGTGGGGGCAGGGGGCAGGGTAGTGGGGGATAGTTGGTCAGATTGGGTGGAGGAGGAGGACAGGGGACAGAGGTAGAGAGATTGTTGAGGGAGCCATGAGTATGTGGTAAGGGGGTGAAGACAGCTGGGACAGGAAGGTAGGTATACTTTACATAGTAGGGTAGGGGCAAGAGGAAGAGGGAGAGGTGTTTGCCCACCTCTGTGTATGTTTCCAACTCAGAAGGTCCAAGAAGATCAAGTAAACACTAGGTGCCCCAAAGACTTACATCATGGACCAGATACATGTCTAGGTTATATCATGTAACCTACCTGTATTCAAGATGGTGTGCACGTCTGACTGTTCTCATCTGTACTACACGGAAGCAGGAGTTGTAGTCGCTTTTATATATGAGGGAAGTAGACCATTTCTAATGTCCTACAAAGTCAGTACTGTGACATTTGTGCCATTCTGTCCTGAGACTGAGGGTGGTACCAAGGTAGGTAGTCTCTGTACGTCTGACACCATCTGTAGCCGCAGAGAACTGCTGTTTGCAGCTACCAGTGTGTGTCTATCAGTGAGTAAAGACTCTGCTGGGAGAGTGACACCTCTGAGAGATGGATATTGGCATTCTTGGTTCTGACTCAGAATGATGGTGAGTATGTACACTACAGACGCATGCAGCAAGACAGCGAGACTTACAGAATGAGTTGTGCCTAAACATAGATATTCTCACGCTGTATATATTTTCACGATTTTCGAGATTATTTGAAATCGCGAAAATATGTAGAAAGCAAATATTTATCCAATATAGTCACATAAACTACCATATTCAAAAAAATCGCAAATTTAAATACTCCTGAAAATGCACTCTTTAGCAAAATCATGAAAATGTATACACGCAGAAATAAGTATGTTTACAGTGTCGTGTATTTCTTCATGAGATACATTAAACTTTGTCAGGATTTGAAATACGCACAAATATATATGAGTATGATTTTTGAGGTATTTTGATTTCAAGTAGAAGTATAATCGAACTACCAGTAGCTATTAAGATCAGGTATTTTGATGTCGTCTTTCAACTATAGTGAAGTGATATTGAACTAGCTATTGAGATCAGTGCTGTGATTGTAGAGCATCAACTATACATGTTCACTGCAGGTAAGCCCCATCTGGAAGCCCAGACAATTACCAGTTAATACCCAGATATTATGCAGGAACACTAGGCCTGGAATCTGGAGCTTACTGCCCATCTATAATGATAGATGGGCAGTAAGCGATGCAAACATATTTTGTCTATTTGTACTGTATATGTCCTATTACTGCATGGTAGTTAGTAGAATCTTAGTCTAAATATTTATGTGATCAATACTCTCACTAAATCAATACACTCTTAATGCAGGTTCTACCTAATGCGGGTTATACACGAGAATTTATGGTAAGTATTGACATTTACTTCATATAGTCCAAGATTTTTAGACTTTAAGGTTAAACAAAATCTGAACAAGCCAATTTTTGGACAGAAGATGCCCAGAAGGGTACTGAACCACATACTAAAAGTCCTCGGACATCCTCCTTGTGCTCTCTCGGAAATTCAAGATGGCGTCCAGGATGGGCAATATGCACCATTTCCCTCATTTCTTTTTCTATTTTGACTTTCCATAGGTCAATTTGAAGTTTACTTAGCCCCCCTAAACCAATTTAAACTTTTCAATGGTCTTATCCTTTTGTTGCTTGGGATGGTGGTTGCCTAGCAACAGGTATTTCCTATTGGATTTCCCTAGAAACTAGGGCAATTAACAGTCAGAAAGGTATTGTACCCATACTTACTGCTTCTAAAGTGACCCCAATGGAGCAAGGATGATATAACTGATTTGCTATAGTCCATGGTTACCTAGCGACAGCAGATACTTACCTAGCAACCACATGGAAAGAGTGTATTTAGCTCTTTGGAAAATACTTTTGCTTTACAAAGGGCCATCTGAACATCACCTACCCCCACGATCCATCGGAAGCTTCATTGATGGTTACATTTTTGCGTTGCTAAGGCAAGTGGTTGCCTAGCAACATACATTCTATATTATACTTCTAACCTAGAAACCAGTCAAAATATTAATCAGATATTTATATCTGATTAATATTTTGACTGGTTATATATTCATCTACCAATACCTCAACCCCACGACATGTAAAGGAGGGTACTGAAGCACATACTAAAAGTCCCGGGAAATCCTCCTTGTGCTCATTCCGGAATTCAAGATGGTGTCCAGGATGGGCAATATGCACTATTTCCTTATTTTGACTTTTCATAGTCCAATTTGAAGTTCACACAGGCCCCCTGAACCAATTTCAAGAGTTTTCCATGGTCTTCTCCTTTTGTTGCAATGGCTGCTGATTGCCTAGCAACAGGCATTTCGTATTGGATTTCCCTAGAAACTAGGGCAATTAACCGTCCGAAAGGTAATGTACTCATACTAATGCATCTAAAGTGACCCCAATTGAGCAAGGATGATATGTATGCGTTGCTATGATTCATGGTTGCTTATCAACAGAAGATATTTACCTAGCAAACTAGAGTGTTCATGCCTCTAAAATAGAATTTGGCTTTAAAAAGGGTAATGGTAGGATCACCTACCACCACAAACTATTGGAAACCTTTTGGATGGTGTCATTATTGTGTCACTGAGGTAAGTTGCCTAGCAACACATTCTTTACTATTATCCATGAAAGGCATTCTTCTGCTACAACTACTACATATAAATGGACGTCAGATGAAGTGGGATAATGAAATGTGTTGGTATGGTGTGAAGTTGCCTAGCAACATCAGATATCTACCTCTCAACCAATGTATTATAAAATCAAAGTATTTTCCAAAGAGCCAAATACACTCTTTCCAAGTGGTTGCTAGGTAAGTACCTGCTATTGCTAGACAACCATGGACTACAACAAATCATTAATATCACCCTTGCTCCATTGGGGTCACTTTAGATGCAGTAAGTAGGGAATATGAATATGATATGCCTGTTGCTAGGAAACCACCAGCCCTAGCAACAAAAGGATAAGACAATTGAAAAGCTTAAAATTGGTTTAGGGGGGCTAGGTTAACTTCAAATTGGCCTATGGAAAGCCAAATGAGGGAAACAGTGCATATTGCCCATCCTGGACGCCATCTTGAATTTCCGAGCGAGCACAAGGAGGATGTCCGAGGACTTTTAGTATGTGGTTCAGTACCCTTCTGGGCATCTTCTGTCCAAAAATTGGCTTGTTCCGATTTTGTTTAACCTTAGGTCCTATTCTGAGCTAAAAATCTTGGACTAATATGGTACTGAGTATCCTCACACAAGGTTTGATAATTCTCTAGGATCCCTCCAGAGGGCAGCACCTGCCTTATACATGAACTATGACAGCAGACAGTGTTCCAAGCTGAAATTCCCAGCATTTTCCTAGACTCTAGTACTAGACCAATGGTATGATGATTTTAGTCATGGAAACGGTTAGTAGATGATAGAGTTGTAATTAATAAATGAACATTCCCTAAGGACCATAACCCATTAGCCGATTTTGATGCATTATAGGCTGATACATGCACCTAGGTATACTACAAAGTATTACATTGGGCCTGTTTTTTGAGAGGGTATCGGCCGATAATGCATCCCAATCGGCCAAAGGGTTTTGGCCCTACACTCTAAGAATAGTGTGTTAGGTTTACACATTTGTCAACACGCTTTCCTGCAGCCACTTTTAACACACATCTTGATGTAACACACTACACACTATATTATACTCTTTTCCAGAAGTTTGTTGATCTCAAAGGTGTGTAGTAAATGTGTGTGTATAGCTCCTTATATATGTTCCCGCAAGACATTGTTCTAAGAGTGTATGGTCATTATTTCCCCATGTAAGGGCTTGTCGGATCTCAAGCCAAACTGACTTTTGACCAGCCCCCTCCCCCCCCCCTAAATAAAAAAAAAAGCTTAACTATACCAATAGCAAGACGGGCATTTTGTTGAAAAAGGTGCAATTTTTTCGCCTTTTATACAACCGTGATCTGCACTAACCAACCTGATCTGCAGTAGTGCAGATATGTCACGTTACTCACCGTACAGACAGTACTTTCAGTACTATATCTGTGCATTATTTTCTATATTATTTCATTACTGTAAACGTAGATGTTTTCACTGGTATGGTTTTTCGCAGATTTCCTAAAAATCACAAATTTACATGTATTTAAATTGGCGGATTTCCGAAATTTGGCATTTTAATTCAATACTGTATTATAGGTATTCAAGCTAGACACATTGTTGAATCTTTTTAATCTGAGAAAGCAACGGAAACGTGTACAGCAGGAAATTCTATACATGTGTAGGGACCCGTTCTGGATCAGGCCCAAGCCCCCCCCCCCCCCACCCCCCCTGACCGATATGTACAAGGTTACCAGCTCTGATGAGTAGGAGCTGGATTGGTGTAGAAGAAAGCGTGGATTCGAATCTCACATCTGGTGAAACACTTTTCACCTGGTGCCTTTTGCAGAAACAACTCATTCCAGCACAAGGCATGCCAAGCCATATCAGGGAGGAGGGGCGTCCTAGACATGTTTAACCCTTTAAGGACGCAAGTTGCTAAAAGATGACACACAGAGAAAAAAGTGAGAGTCAGCTGGACTCTCCCCAGGGTCAGGCACTGCTTGACTCAGGTAGGAGAGTCTGCTGGACTTTCACTCCATTAATGGACAGTCAGGCTGAGCCTCCTGTGATGGTCCCATAAAGTTACTCCTATTTGAGAGTCAGCCTGATCCTTGTATGACAGTCAGGGAAGACAGATGTTCATACCAGAGTCAGGCTGACTTTCTAGCCACAGTCAGGCAATGTCTGACTTTGGGATAAGGGTCAGTTAGCCTGAGCCTTCTTTGGTTGCTACCAGGTGGGGACACAATACAATATTGAGATTTAATGGTAGGGTATAAGACACCATTTTTGTGGATTTTGGAAATTATATATATTGAGATTCTGGGTATTACCTCTGACATATGTTGGTACATGTATTATGGTGTTGTTACATACCTAAATAGCTGTTGGTCTGTGATTGCACACCCTTTCCTATTCAGGAAAACATAACTATTTTGTATAGGGTTTATTTTCACAGATGTCAAGGAGGTAATATATATATTTAAAAAGATCATTCCCCAATGCAAATAAGCAACTAGCCTTACTGTACAGAAGGGATTCCAGCCATGCCTGACTTTCATTGAGGCCAAAGTCCAGCATTGCTAGACTCACATCCATATGTGAGTCCAGCTTGGCTTGACTCTCTATAGCCAGAGTCTAGCATCACTGGACTCTTGCTCTAGGTACAGTCCAGCATTGCCAGACTACCCTTGAGTATAAAAGTCAGGCAGTGCTGAACTTTCATATATGAGAGTCTAGCATTGCCTGACTTTGACTGCAGTGAAAGTCCAGCACTGCCTGACTTTCATCACAACGAGAGTCCAGCACTGTCTGACTGTCATCATAATGAGAGTCAGGCAGTGCTGGACTGTGGAAAGGCGAAAGTCGGGCAATGCTGGACTCTCGTTCTCATGAAAGTCAGGCAGTGCTGGACTATCTCTACAGTCAAAATCAGCTAGACTCTCACATGAGGGTGGTTTTGGCGACATGGGTCTAACTATGGCATGTGAGTCCAGGTGACTCTCACATTTTCCTCTGTGCATTTGCCGTCATGAATCACCAATACAGCCCTGGCGAGTAACAGAAACACAGTTGGAATCCGCTGTTGAACCATCCTGATCTTCGGGAGTGTGTCAAGTCCATAGGGTCAGCATAATGCATGAATGCAGCACTGGCGAGTTACTCCCCAGGGTTGCAATCATACATCATGACAACCATTGACTATCTCTCAGTCACTAGTACCTAACCTACTTATCATATTTTGGCTCCCTATAAGACCAGCCTAGTTAAGTTATTATGGTCAGCACTGACCAACCCACCTTAGTCTTTTAATTTCCAGGGGGAGCCACTGAGTGGTGATCATAGTATCTTACAGCTGGCACCAACTAGTGGTATACAAATACAACACACCAATGATGAACCTAGGTTAGCCACTACTGACTGACCCCTCAGTCATTTTTGAATATAACTTTGCCATTGTGACTAATTGTGTCACATATGACGAACCTGGGATAGTCTGTACTGACTAACCCTTTCAACCTATGGATTTTCAGTGTACAATGCATGGGCCACATTTATGGTTACCACGGGGAATCTCCCATTTTTTTCTTGTGGGAAACAGGCATGTTATGACATGATAGAGTTGTGTCAGAGTTAACCCCCCCCCCCCCCTGCTGGAGCTGACACGGCGTACACATACCTCTGCGTGGAGAGTGACCCCGTCAGTGGCCCGTGTCGCCTCCTGGTGGGACCTGATCAGTCCCTACCACCAGGTGGCGTGTGAGGTTCGTCCCCTACACACCAGGGGGCAGCACACCTGTCACTAGTTTGGGCACCAACCGCTAGTTGCAATAGTAGCGTTTGGAACAACGTAAAGTCGGCCATTTTGAAATACCAAGGTTTCCTACTATTTCTGCTGGCTCAACTCGCTCCATATAAAGGATGAAGATTGACAGAAGTCACGTGACTTTGGCTGGTGTATCCTCGCGCGACCTGCAACTGCTAAGCCTGTGTGCACATACACTACAATGTAGTCCCCTATTTTTACCACCAGAAATCTCGTATTCTTCACTAAAAAAGTATCAATCCACCATCATCCTCACTGGGTGGCGGTCCTAGCGGTCATGTGGAAGTAAATGGTGCCATCTACCGAGTCATATTCTGGTCTGCATTGAAGGGAGTACTGGCTGCTGATTGGGTTAAATTTTGAATGCAACAAAAATGGCTGGAACTGTGTGAAAAAAATCACAGGTGTTCCCAAAAGCCTTCTGGATAGCACATGTTGTTTCATGTTTTGTAAACTGTTGGGGAATTTCTAAGGCATGGAAAAGTGATGTGGCCAAAAGGTGATTTTAGGCCCAAAACAGGGCAAAATGGGTTAACCTGTTGATAAAAGTGACTTTCTTGAGATTTTCATGATCATGCCACTTCACTTAATGAAGCTGAAACATTGCGTGTGCGGGATTGTTTAATAAGGCTAGGGCTAAGACTATGGTCAACAAACCTTGTGGATGGCTTGTGCATTATGCTACATAGAAACATTGAGGAATAATAATTACTTCCTCGTGACTTAGTGATACGCAGAGCACATACTACACGACAGTACCGATAGGGGTCACTAACTTGACCCACCGTACCATTCTACTGCGGGATATTGACGCTAGATGTCTCCCCCAGTGTCCTTGAATTCTACCTCTGTGGGGTTACATTCTCCCTCACTCTCCAATATCCACCAGTGGATAATGGCCTCCATTCCCATCTAATAAGTACAAAACATCTGCTGGGGAGTAAAGGCTACATTGGTGAAGTAAAGAGACTACTGCCGCAGATTACTACCATACCCCATTACCCCCCCCCCCCCACTGCCAAGAACAACGAAAACAACAAAAATACAAAAAGATTGTAAAAACGTTGCACAAGACAATTGAACCTACCGGTATGTGAAACAAACAGTGGATCCTATTTGTGTTTCACATATCGCCTCTGTCCCCTTTTCCAATCTATAAGCAGATAAGGTTCTGCAGATCTGTACACTATACACCAGGCCGTCCCCATGGCATACAATGCGTTCATTCTATATACTGTAAACGTAGATATTTTTGCGCTGTACATATTTTTCGCGAATTTTAGTATCAGCGAAAATGTCCTTTTTAGCAAAATCGCAAAAATGTATACACGTGAAAATATTTACATTACAGTATATGCTGACACCTGCGATTAAGATACAAATTACTTCTTTCATTTTAGACAGATGGGGCCCTGTTATGGGCCATGTTATAAATATGATCTGGTCTCGTGGTAGGAGCGTCGTGTTTGTGTGTTATCATACCTTTTGTTTTTTAATTTAAACTTTTGCCTTCCACCTTTACAGGGCACAGTTTTATAGTTTTTTGCTCTAAAATTGTCTGATTTACAAACCACAAAAAACAGCAAATAGCAAAGTTTTTCAGAAATAAAAAACTAGGGGAACCAGGCACTGTTTTGCTAGACCCGGTCCAGTAACCAGAAACAGACCCTTTTTTAGGCTAGTTATGCATAACTCAGCGGGTGAACAATCTGCATCGATCTCCACTCATGGGATCATTAGCCATAGAGCATTGTGGGATACGGGCCAGGACCAAACCTACTTTAAGGACGGATGTCGCTAAAGATGACATTTGTCATCATGATGAACCAATGCAGCCCCGGCAAGTAACTCGCCGGTGCTGCATTGGTGCATTATGCCGACCCTTCTGTAGTATATCAACCCCATGGGGTTGACATGATGCTTGAATTCAGCGCTGGTGAGTTCTCGCCAGGACTGCTTTCATGCATTATGAACGATGCACGTGTATCTCACTCACTGTCTCTATCCGGATATTGTTTGCTGGAACTAATAAAGGGTTTAGTAATCAGACCCGTCCGTGATTATAATAGATCTCTCTATGTCCACCACCTTCCCCCTTCACACACACACACACACTGGTAATAGCATTCCTGACTATATAAATAACTTCTTTACCACTATTGGTATGAAGCTAGCCTCAAAACTGCCTAAGCTCCCATATATTAGTCATATAAGCCAGCACTCCAATAACAACAAGGACCTGCTCTACCATCTCTTAAATGAAGAGCATGTCACAAAAGCAATAAGGAGCATTGATACAACCAAATCATCAGCCATTACTAATGTTAAAGCTAAGGTGATAAAACAGCTTCTCTTAGTGGGATGGGTCTAAACTTAGAACAATATTTAATGCCTCGCTACTTACTGCAACTTTCCCTAGTAAATGGAAACATGCAGTAGTCTCTCCGATCCCTAAGAAACCTAATAGCAGATCAGTAAATGACCTCAGACCTATAAGTCAGCTCCCCTTGCCTAGTAAAATTTTAGAAAAATTAATAATCAATAGACTAATAGAATATATTGAAGACAATAACATAATTAACAAAGCACAGCACGGTTTCCGAAAACATCACTCAACCATCACAGCTGTTGGTGATTACCTGAATATGGTGTATAACAACTACAACAATAGACAAACCACCTTCTCACTATTTTTAGATTATAAGAAAGCGTTCGATACAGTCTCACATAAAATATTACTTAAAAAACTTCAGGATATAGGACTTAGTCAAAATAGCTGCAACTGGTTTAAATCTTATCTTAGCGAAAGAACACAAAGTATCTCTGTCAATAATCTAATTTCGAAATCACTCCCCATTAATTATGGTGTACCCCAAGGCTCCACAGCTGGCCCAATTTTATTTATAATATATATTAATGACATAGTTCATCACGTTGGCGATTGCAGTATAACTCTATACGCAGATGATGCTGTCATCTCATCAACATCCCCTGTCCTACTCCAGCAAGCAATTGATAACCTCTCTACCTGGTGCATAAGAAACTCGCTGACCATTAATGAAGCCAAAACAAAATGGATGTTCCTTGGCCCAAAACCACCTCAGCAAAGATTCACAATAAACAATAAAGAACTAGAGGAAGTACACATCTTTAACTACCTAGGGATAAAGTTAGACAATAGCCTAGAGTTTGCAAAACACATCACTGACCTCTATGATAAGACCTCCTCAAAAGTAATCCAACTAGCTAGAATTAAGAAATTTGCAGATACCACCACATCAATAGCCATTTATAAAAGCACTATATTGCCACACCTTGATTATGGTGATGTAGTATATGATGAAAATTCAAAAGCAAACTTAAAAAGACTACAATTGGTACAAAATAAAGCCCTGAGAATTGCACACAATATAAGGCTAGGTCCCAACCCCCGCTTAAATACTGCACAGCTTCACCACAATGCGAATTTAAAAATGTTGAAAGAAAGGAGACTATTACATCTGCTTCACCATGCTTTTTATCTTAAGCAAACAGGTCAATATACTGATAACAGGAGGCTACAAACTAGGCATTTCGATGGAGTAAGACTCTGTCAAGTCAGGGTCAGGCACCCGGTTTTTGAAAAATCACTCCACTATAGGGCAGTCAATATATGGAACAATTTAAAGACTAAATATACGCTAATAGTGGAAAAAAACATTTTCAAAGATATCATTGGGAGGGACTTTCCGAATTGCTTTATAATCCCACTTCAATTATGAGACCCACAATCTCAACCCCCCCTCCCCCCCCCCCACCACCACTATCTCTGTCATTACTAACCACACATAACTGATGGAATTTTCCACAGTATGCCGTGAGTACCTGAAATATTAACAATCCTCATCAGATGGAACTTCCACTGTACTGAGAATTTAACCCTAACTGTCATATTTATGCCTATGTCATCATTGTTGCAATGTTGTTATACACCTATCTTCAATGTTAGAAACGAACACTCACCAATGGATGGAATTTCCACCACTGGAGTCATTATATGCTTATGTTAAACTATACCTTACCTTCTGTATACACATGCTGTTGCTGCTGATATGTGATGTTACCTAAGCTGTTACTATGTCAATAATACTCCTGTTGTTGTCTTGCTGTCATTATTTCCCTTATAATACGACTTTTCATAGCGAGCACCTCATACCTCAACCACCCCCCCCCCTTCACAACCACTCCTGTATATAACTCATTCCACCCACAAGCTAAGTGTCACCTGCTGCCCCTTCCCCTTCCCCACACCACCACCCCACCCCCCCCCCCCCGCCCCCCACACCCCCCCCCCACCCCCCCCCCCACCCACTGTGATCGTTTTCCTCCTGTCTTCAATGCATGATGTTTGTGATTTCCATACAGTAGTATTAGAAAAACTATAGTACAAATTCCGAACACGTGAGGGGCATATGGAATTTCCAATGCCTCACCTGTAAGACAACTTGTCGCTTACATAAGTAAGTGGTACTGTATAAACCATGCCTTGACAAAACCTGACATATATAGGTTATAATTTATAAAGCATACTTGTTATTTCTGCCTGAATTGTATGACACATTGTTGCTGCCAAACACTAATTCAACCAACCAGACATTTTCATATGGGCCCAGGTGGCAGAACGGCCAGCCGAACCTGGTGTATAAA
>OX381711.1:81863507-81943507 GCA_947462335.1 Harmothoe impar
TTATCCTCTAGTGAGGTTACTTTATATCATAGGTTGGCCTATAAGGGTGACATGACAGGAAATAGCTTGTCCACCTCTCCCTATGCAGTTGTCACATTGAAACGTGCACCTTAGAAATAATTGCCTATAATGAGCATCATATGAAAATTAGGTAATTTCAAGTTCAAGTTTAAATGCATTATTCTCATGAAACCAATTTCGTAAAAGTCCAAATATTATGAAATATACCACATATTGATCTTCAGTAACATGCCTCAATGCCATCAGCTCATATTTTCTTTGTACTAAGTGTTATTAATTAATAGTCCTCAATGAGAGAGGGCTGCGTCTAGACCAGTCTCAGTCAGCTCTCCTCCACCACCTTATCATTCAATTGATGATAATAACCTACGACTTTACAAGTAAAGGGTACTTTGTATCATCACGGTTAAGAGTACTCCATTGTGACATTATACAGACTACTTCTCCTTAGCCTGAGGCCCTGGGATTACGCCCGTGTTGCTATATAGCCTATACTACTGTAAGCGTAAGGGCCATATATGATGATGTGCCCATTGAAACGTATAGATACGGCTATGTGTAATTTGCCCTCTTATTCTACCATGCAGAGTAAGGTGGAGTATGGGGCAATGTTTTCTTACAAAGGTTATGTTGACATTCCTCTCCCCGACCAGTCAGTCTCACACACTACTGCCACCAACCTCCCCGTCCGGCCACATCCCCTTACCGGATTTAACCCTTTAAGGCCGGTATGATGCATTAATGCATAATGCCCCTGTGAGTAACTCACCAGGGTTGCATTCATCCATCATGCCGACCCTATGGAGTTCAGACACTCCTGAAGGGTCGGCATGATGCTTGAATGCAGCACCGGCGAGTCACTCGCCAGGGCTGCATTGGTGCATCATGACGACAAATGTAATACTTTAGTGATATCCATCCTTAAAGGGTCAAAAAGACAGACAGAGGGGCAGAGTGATGGGGGACACAAGGAATTAACAGGTGACGGAGGGTTCAAGAAACCCTAATTATAAACTACCAAAACAAGTGTCGGACCCATAGGAAGTCCCAGGGGATCGAAATGATTAATCAGTATTATGATCCAGTCACCCCCCCCCCCCCCGCCTCTGCATACAGTCTGACACACAGACACTTACCATAAAAAATCACGTACAAGCCGCGGAGAGTACGCAAATCAGGTGTGGCTTATGAGGTCGGCCCGAGTCAGGGTGTGGTTTTTAAGCCAGGTTTTACGGTACCTACAGTTTAAGCTTTAATGTGATATCAAATATGCCAATATTTGTTCAACTATAACAAATACGAGTTTTTACCAAATCAGTTTTTTAATGATGCGTGTGGTGGTGAGAAACCAGCTTTTTTTGTGAGTGGCCTAAGCATATATAGACGCTTTTCTACCAAACCACCTATTTCCGAGTGCCGGAGTAGAACACACGCCCTCCCCTCCCCACAGCCCCCACCTACAGAGCCTTGTTTTGGGGACTCTGTCTTTATTTCAGAAGGTGTCAGAAATGTGTGAGGGAAGCCAGTCTTTTATCTGACCGAATTCATGGTCTTTGTTTGGGCCCACAACAGAGCCATAATCTGAAACGTTTTGCTTCTCCCCCCTTTGCTGCATCTATACATGCAGGTGACAAGCACACTGCCTAGTGACTTGTGTATTGTGGCATCTGATGTACACACTAATTGGCTTACCAATGCTAGCAGTACCACGTTCACTATGATTCTGAACACTGTATCATAAATATAGACCATTCTTGTATAGGCCTCTTAACAAGGATTGAACCAAGAAGATATTAGCTGCACATTGTAAAGAAGTGAGCCTTTTTTTTCTTGAGATATTGAACAAGGAAACCCTGAGGTCTGTCTGGTCATCTGTTTCATTTTGCCATTTTCAAGATAAAATTCCAACATCATGTTAGCATAAATTATAAGTCTCTGTACCTCTTTAGGCCTGTGTCCACTATAGCATATATCAGGTCGTTTGTCGTCCGTCAAAACGTAAATTTGAATACATATATGAAATATATGTTTTGTGTCCCTGTGGGAGAGCAATATGCAGGGGTCAAAATGGACGTCAAAAGGGAGCATTTCAATATCTAACATATTTGATTTTTTGTGCAGAAATTGGAATATATATGCTCTTTATTCTATTGCAAAATCTCGTCCATGTTTGCCCTGGGCAGTCTGGGCAGCAATTTATAGCACCTAGTGGACACAGCATACCTGCAGTTAAAATAGAATATATCTACAAAATATATTCCCAGATATGTACATATTTCTGGACGTCAAAACGGCCATATATTCCACTTTCTTGTCGTATAATGGACACAGGCCTTTTGTCAAAGTTAAGGATCTCCGGCCATACTTGTGTACAACTTCTCATAGGAGAGGATAATGCAAAATCACATAATCTAAATTTCTCATTTCCTGTGCTGTCTTCATTACATATTTGAAGCAATTCTTCACGCATTCCCCAGCAGGGAGGATAAAAACTCACCGGATTGAGATGTAAACTTTCAAACAAATCCTGTTTTACAAACACAGCAAGCTGCAGGGATGCCGGCTACAGGCCTGCTGGGGGTACACGGACACTGAGAGATATACCTGGTCTGGGGGCACCTGGCAAGATCCTTGACTGTAAGGGCATTGGGACCTTCCCTATATTTTATTTCGGTAAAAGATAACAAATACAAAAGTGAATGCATCAACCTAGCATGTGCGCATTGTATTGCCTCCGCTAGGGCCCCTTTTATACTATAATGAACACATATTACAACAACAAAAACGGTATTAGTGTCAATGTTATGTTGGAGGAGGTAAACCGCATCCCTTTTGTGTCATAGTAAGGGACTGATCATTTTTAACAAAGAGGGGGGGGGGCTGGTGGGTTTTTACGTGGAGCGGGCCAAAATTTTTTCACCTCCCCAGCTCAAGGGGTCCAATTTTTTCGCCCCCCCCCCGTTGATGAAAAATGATCCCTCCCTAAACTGTAAAACTTTGGGAAAGGAGTGGATTCATTAGCACCTAAAATTAATACCTTGGAGAAAAGTGCGTCTGGATTATTTGAGGTCTCATTTAACCATTAACCAGAGCTATAGGACTCTCAAGACTCCCACAGAGAATTCCTTAGCCAGGACCTTTGTCAGCCCCGCCAGGTGCTCCCAGACAGGGTATAGGGGTGTGTGCTGCAGGGTGGGGCCTGTCAGCTCCAACAGAGTGGGGGAGTCCTCTGTCATGTCAGGGTGTGGGAGTAAATGAAGGAGGGGACACGTCGCAGGTCGAACAGGGCGTGGGGGTGATTACGTTACCGTGTCAATCCGGTGTAAGGTACACGGATTGTGTTAGGTGCAGGTACCGTAGCAGCATGTTTTAAGAATGTGGAATGGAGACTGACAAATGGAAACTTTCGGGAAAAAAGAACCATATGGTTTTAAATCTACTGTAGCAGCCTGTTTTAAAGCGGGTATATCCGATTTTTCTAAATCTAACTTAAATGTATTCCAAACACTGTAAAAGTATAATGTTTAGAGAATATAGTTCAATTAAATGCCATCAAATGGTGTCAAGTAGTCACAAAGGGATCCTATGTCCCCCAACCAAGGGGTTTTCCAGTGTAATTTCAATACGGGGAATTAGAGCAAATTGAATGTTCTGGCTTAATTTGAGGGAGATTCTTTTTTTGGTTCCATACATCGAATGTACCAACCTTAAGATTGTGGACTGGCAACTGCAAAATGAAAACTTTCAGGGAAAAAAGTTTTAATACTGAAAAATGAAAACAAATTTCTTTTTGAAAATGGGTGCTGCCAATTTTTCAACTGTGCAAGTTTAAGACAATTTATTTAGTGGTGATTCCAGTCCCCGGGTTCCAAAGTGTGTATGATAGAACCTCTATAATTCCGGCATTACCCCTGTATAATACATAAAAGTGTCCAATCTAAACATAGTGTTTGTTTTTCATGAAATACTGCAGTGCCATTAATTTAACCAAAGAGCCCCATATTTCACACCCCACCATGAAATAACCAATGTCCGTATTTCAAGGCCTTGTAACGTCATCAAAATAGTGGTTTGTTTACATTTGAACGATGTAGAAAAAGACTAGTTCAAGCCCATCACCCCCGTAGAGGCCTTCATGATTTAATTTGAATCGAAAAAGGTAAAAAATAAACACAAAGGTACACTTGTTTTTGGTCTGTTGGGAAGGTTGTTTCAGTTGTTGACCCTCGGGGCGCATTTCACTTGGCATGCGGCCTCGTGAAATACGGCCCGAGGGTCAACTCATGAAATAACCCTCCAACAGACCATGTACTAATGATGCAGTAGTGGGTGGAGTGCAGACCACGTGACTAACACGTGACAGGGTGTCACTAGGAGGGGCACGTGACAACCTGGACGCCACTTCCGGTTTAAGGTGACCCTGGTGCATCCCACTCAGAGACTACACTATTTAGGCACCACCCCTACTCGCAGTCTAGATGATACACACTACACTATAAATACAAGAGGAAGATCATGTCAAGGGAACCCTATAATTTGGATAGAACATGTACAGTCAGTTATGACAGAATGACTATAATGGTGCAGTCATGAATGGTATAAAGAGTCTGTATTATTTGAGTCGCCCAAGGCTGTAGGGGGCGCTTTGTGCAGAATCGGCAGCCATTTTGTTTGGGGACGTAAAGCATTGAATTTTATGTGATGGCCTCCTAAAATTGCTGATTGTGGCAGAATAAAGCTAAGTTAATTAGGCTTCTAAACTGGTTAATCTAGCAATGTAGACACATTTCTCTCGATTCATACAAAAGAAGTGACTAATTCAGATGCAATTTCATCAGAATCAACATATTTATATGCTCCGTCCAGTCAACTGCAACCTTGCAAAATGGTGGAAATTCAAGAGGAAGTGGTCGTCAGACTGGGAATTTGTGATAAGGCCAAACTATGAATTCACTACAAGTATTAAAGGCTACCCAAAAGGAAACACTGCTTTCTCGTCACCTTTTCTCCCACCCCCCCTCCATTTTAATGAAATAGTGACAAATGTTTGCATATTTGGTATCAAATTAAAGCTTAATGCTGACCATGTATTGCAAGGAGCTAGGAATAACTTGCATTGCCAAAACATAGAGCTGGTAGGACACATTTATTATATTTTCTGAACATGGACAACGGAAGAATATTGATGATTTTATACGGACAATATGCAACTACCACTTGCATGGATCAAATGGACTTTTCTGGATATCTCATAGATTTATTCAACTTTTGCTTCAGTTACAAATGAAAACATCACATCTTGTCAAACGTAATACTTTGTAATAAATGAGTTTCGCTTAGAGCTCGCTGAAACGAATATGCGGATCAATGAAATAGGAAATGTAATTGCTTGAATTCTAAATTTACCAATATATTTGATAAAGATTTCTCATAATTATGATATCTGATGAAGTTTAAAAAAAGTGAGTTTATAGTTCAGGTTCGATCACGATCTTGGTCTGCTTAAATGGGGCCCCAGACCGGGGGTGCCTGTGTCACTTGTTGAATTTAATAAATGCCAATTTCCCTTGTCGATGCTTAGAAATAGATCTTGACCCTTGTCGATTTAAAAAACTGGTCTTGTCCCTTGCAAGTCAACCCCTGCACTCCCTTGTCCCTTGTCCATATAGTCTAAACCTGGGTTTGATTTGATTTGATTTGAATTTCATTTATTTATTTATCCTGGCAGGATGTATGGTGTGGCGGACCGTGTAACATACCCCAGCATATGTTCCGATAAGCAGAGGGAATAAAAGGGAATTAAGCCTTTGCGTTTTCTTTTATAGCAGGAAAATGCACATTTAGGTGCATGTTCCTGTCATGTATGACTTACCTGGTCTTTATTATTAAGGTTTATGTTAGAGAATTTTTTATAACATCTTGTTGCCATGTCGATTTTACCCGTCTGGGGCCCTTTAAACGTTATATCCAGAACAGGCCGGGAAGCAGAGATCACTAATGGTGTAGACAGGACTGCTTTAACAGTGACACATGGCACGTAGACAGAATCTAGTTTCAACATTTGAATTTCATACCAGTTCAAAGTGTGTTTTTACACGGCCTCTTATTGGTTGTTGGGCTGGGACTACTTGTGGGTACCCAGCGTCCCTCCTCTATTACCGCCATGAATGGGAATACCACCCCGCAGGGTGGTACCACGCCTTGCTGATAACCATCTGAGGACGGCATGTCGCTAAAAGATGACATTTGTCGTCATGATGCACCAATACACCCCCAACGAGTAACTCACCAGTGCTGCATTAGTGCATCATGCCGACCCTATAGGATTGTCTCAACCCTGTAGGGTCGGCATGATGCTTGCATGCAGCACTGGTGACTCACCAGGGCTGCATCCATGCATCATGGCTACCAAGGCTCCTGAGGCAGGTGGGTCCACATGTCGGACCCGCCCTTCTCCCCTTCACGTTGCCGTCTTAATTTCCCAGCAACAAATTCCTCAGGTCTGAACACCGCAGGACATGGGCCCCTCGGCTGTAGACTTCTGAGAACGTTCATAGCTTGTCACTCGGTAACCCCCAATATTGTCACAAAGGTGTGAGACCGTAGACGCAACGTGAATCTGTACATGGAAGGGATGAAAAACATGTTACATTACAATATTTATCTTATTAATATGCAGTCAAGATGCGCTAATGCAGCCCCGGCGAGTAACTCACTGGTCTTAGTATATTTAAAGGACTATGCGGCCCTTAACCCATTAAGGACCCACGTTGCTAAAAGATAACATTTGTCGTCATGATGCACAAATGCAGCCCTGGCGAGTAACTCACTGGTGCTACATTGGGGCATCATGCCAACCCTTCAGGAGTGTCTCAATCACATAAGGTCGGCATAATGCATGAAAGCAGCACTAGCAAGTTACTCACCAGGGCTGCATTCAATGACAACCAAGGGTATGATGCATTAAGGCCGTCCTTTAAACCTGCAGATCTTACTGCATTACCAGTAGCAGTCAGAGTGCAGTTGGGACAGGTGCTCAGCTCTATATACAGGGGCGCTGGGCCTTTAACGGTTATGATACGTTATAAGAAAGGAGAAATGCTCTTGAACCTTGACATAGAAAGCTACACACCTCATTCTTTATAAAGTGCTTCCACCTACCCCGATATAGGTCAGAGTGCCCCCTCCATGTTCAGGTCTCACCTCACTGTTTCTCGTGTCTCATGCAGCAGGTGGTGTGTTGTGGGCGTGTCCTGCTACAAACTCCTGCCACCAGGGGGCAGTGGCTGCAGGTAGAGGTGCACGCAGTCTCAGTGTGCTGTAAATGGAGATATTCTCGCGTCAAAATGTAGCCTAAATCTAGATATTTTCGAGTGTAAGATTCTTCGCAAATTTGCTGTAAAGGACATTTTCGCTGGTATTAAGATTTGCAGATTTCCAAGATTTGGCTCTTTGATTCAATACTGCATAAATATTCACGTTTCATATTTATTCGCGCACATTTTTCATTTCGATGAAATTCTTGAAAATATGTACAGTGCGAATTAATCTACATTTACAGGATAACCCACAATCTTTCATCCGAGCAGTATATAGTGTTGAATATAAAATACACCTTTAACAGTGGCACAAAGTGAAAATCATCAAGTGAAGATCTGTATTTATTTCATGTAACTATTGATTAATTCTTCTTAAAAGTTGCATTGGCTTGGTAGATATTTAGATGTAATTACATCACCATGAAGAAGGAGGTCGTGAAGACAGAGACATCGACAGGGTCTAGCAAAACACTGCCAGGTCCCACTTCTTTTTTGCAATTCTCCAGTTTTTACGGGGCGTAATTCAGACAATTATTAAGGATTTTAGAACGAAAACTCTCAAATCAGGCCTGAAAAGGTCAAAAGCTTAAAAAGAAAAAAAGCTATTTAAATAATCGGCCGATCGGGTCTAGCCTTTCAAACTATGTTAGCTGAACCCCCCCCCCCTCTTTTTATTATCTTTTTTAGTGTGGTATAGTATAACTCTGTCCCTGCACATGACATAGAGTGTCTGGAGACGTACAAGTCTACGTGGCCGGCTCCCAGAATGTCGGGCAGCAGGAGGTATAGGGAGGACGGAGACGTGGTTCTCATTCCCGCCGTAGGGGGCGCCACACACACTGGGACAGGTTCCGGTTTTACCTCCCAGCTACACTGTA
This sequence comes from Harmothoe impar, assembly GCA_947462335.1. NCBI lineage: Eukaryota > Metazoa > Annelida > Polychaeta > Phyllodocida > Polynoidae > Harmothoe > Harmothoe impar. The sequence continues at coordinate 81,871,726 of OX381711.1, forward strand.
AAAACGGTGTTTACATCCTAAACACTTATATCTAAACACTTCTTTTATGAGTCAAATACAAGTGTTTAGGTAAGAAGTGTTTAAATGTTCAACACTTTACAACATAAAATTAAGATAAATTCTAAACATATTGTTATTCATTTGCTTTAGACCCTATACGCATATATATGTTTAGATTCTAAACACATTTTCAGTGTTTACTGGAAAAGTGTTTAAATACTAAGCATTTTGGGAAATAGTGTTTAGACAATTGTTAAGAATCTAAAACACATTGCTATTATGACACACATCTTATCCTCGTTTTCTACAGCATTGCTATTATGTATTTGAAATCGAAACACCTAAACACTTCCTAGAGTGTGTTTAGCTGCCATGTATTTAGTATTTAAGGATAGGGAATACCCTCCTCTTTACAGGCAAAAAACATAACTTTAATCCTCTATAATTTTATGAGTTTTCATCTGAGCATCACTTTTTATACACCAATATGACCGTACATCATGCCCCTTTCAGATTTCTGTGTTTAGAATGATGGTTGCTAGGGATGGAATGTGAATGGAACAAAAACGTTCTTTTTGGGGTTATTTTTCTTTGGACAGCCCTATTGGATTGAAAATCATCATAAAAATCATCTCTGATGATTGGTATGTAATGTAGACATGATTTTCTAGGGAAGGGTGTCTCATTTTATTGATATTCTAATTATTAAGGTCTACACAGCTGTTCAAAGTAAGAAAATTGGGAAAAAATCAACAAAATTGGAAAATCACCATTTTTTCCCAATTTTTCTACTTTGAAGGACTCTGTAGACCTTAATAATGGGAATATCCATAAAATGAGACACCCTTCCCTAGAAAATCATGTCTAGATTACATTCCATCCATCAGAACTGTTAATAATGATGAAATTCCATTCCATTGGGCTGTCCAAAGAAAAAGAACCTAAAAAAGAATGTTTTTGTTCCATTCACATTCCATCCCTAGCAACCGTCATTTTAATCCAAGGAATTTGAAAGGGGCATGATATACGGTCATTATGGTATATAATAAGTGATTCTCAGATGAAAACTCATAAAATTATAGAGGATTAAAGGTGTGTTTTTTGCCTGTAAAGAGGAGGGTATTCCCTATCCTTAAACACTTTTGTAATGTGTTTAGAAGAACGGGACAAATACGTGTTTAAATGCTAAACCCCACTTTACAGTGTACCATGACGATGCATGTTACAATGTCTGCTAGGTAATCTACGTGGGGGGGGGGGGGGGGTCAGAGGAGGGGGGGGGGCATTATTCAGATAATTGCTTTGCTATATCCCCCACTTGGATCAGCGTTCCATCATGTGTGATGTTTGTTTGATACGTGTTAGATATGATACAAGTGACTTGCTGTATGAGTGATATAAGCCAAGGACACAGTAATTGTCCAAGGCGTTTACTAAGCCGCGGAATTGATTGATTGAATGGTGTTTTTTACAATTTATACTGCCAGACAGTGGGGCCATGCACCGTTAAAGATTGGCAGTTACCCACAGTAGGAGAATGTGCTCAGTGGACCACATTAACACATAGCAAAGTACGTAAAAAATACAGTTAGGCCATTTTATTTGTTTTCTCAGCCAACTGTAACGCTGGGCCAACTGGGCAAGCGCTATCCGCACGCCACAGGCATGCGAATAGCGGCCGCTATTCGCACGCCCACAGGGTGCGAATAGCATCGGCCCAACAACTGGCGTGTGAGTGTATACTAAATAGCAATAAAGCATGTAAGTAGTATAGTATGTATCGGAACGGGACTATGGTCAACTACTGTTTATTACTCAATCGACATGCAGCCAATCAGAGGCCTCCATTTGGTCACGTGACCGGAAGTGACCTAATTAGGGGATTAGTGGTGACGTCACGTGACCTAGTTAGCCAATCAGAGGCCGCCATTTGGTCACGTGACCGGAAGTGACGTCATATGACCTACTTATGGACCGGAAGTGACGTCATATGACCTACTTAGGGGACCGGAAGTGACGTCATATGACCTAATTTAGGATCACGTGACCGGAAGTGACCTGATGAGTCACATGACCGGAAGTGACGTCACATGACCTAATGGCCAACCGGAAGTGAGTGACCTCATTGAGGATCACGTGACCGGAAGTGACCTGATTGATCACGTGACCGGAAGAAGAAGAAGTGACGTCACGCGACTTAATGAAGAGATGAGCGTCTTTAAGGGGTCACACGCTTTAAAATGTGATATATATTTTTTTTTTTGGAGGAGGAGGAGGAGGAGGAGGAGGAGGAGGAGGAGGAGGAGGAGGAGGAGGAGGAGGAGGAGGAGGAGGAGGAGGAGGCGAGTCTCTTATTTTTTTCGGTAAACCAATAAAAAACACCATGATATAAGTTTGTTTTTTCATTTTTATTGTTTTACGAGCGACTGGAAGTGACTTATTGAACTAGGTAGAAGCGTTCTTTAGAGTGTATAAGGGGGGAGGGGAGGGGAGGGGAGGGGAGGGGAGGGGAGGGGAGGGGAGGGGAGGGGAGGGGAGGGGAGGGGGGGGGAGGGGGACCCCTTTAAGATGCATGGGGAGGGGGGCGCTTTTAGGATGCATGGGGCGGGTGGGGGGGAGGGAGGGAGGGGAGGGGAGGGGAGGGGGGAGGGGGGCACTCTAGGGGGGCGCTCTAAGGGGCGTTTGTCTCTTTTAAGAAAAAAAGAAAAGAAAAGATTTTAATCGAGAGACACGCTTCTTCCTCTCGAGAGGAAGAAGCGTGTCTCTTCATTTTTTTTGTTTATCACATGCCTCGATGAGGCGATCAGCTGCGACTGGAGGAAGTGACACTTTAAGAGAACACGCGACTTAATTGTTATAATATTTTTTTTTACTTACTAATAAAGAAGACGTATGAAAATAAAACACAACAATTCACATGTCCGTCGTTCTCGTTGTTTCTTGCTTGATAAAGTCAAGTAATATCGCGATGCCGAGGTCAAACTTTCCCATGTCCTCAGTCAACACTCGAAGGAGTTCAAAAGGCGTACTGCCGGCACTGTCAGCTTCAGCTTGCCACATTTTCAACACTTGGAAGGCCCACTCAGCGGGACTTCCTCCGTATTCGCATTCTTCAGCGATCTTATCTAACCTCTCAGGCTACAATTTTAAATGGGCCCCCACCTCTTTCCACCTGCTACCTAGGCGTCTGCCGAGGGCGCCCAAGTGCTTATGCATCGCGCGCGAGTCGGGGTTTTCGAAATCCAACCCCTGCCTGTGGAGAAGGGTCATCCACTGAGCCAACAGTTCCACTCGTCTAATGCGGGTGAAGACGCGACGGAGCTCTCCCCATCTATGATGATGCGGGGTTTCACCCCACCAGACTCGGAACATCGCCGTACACAGCTCCTCCGGTGTCTTGACACTGCGCTCTACTAGAGCATCCATACGGGCGGCGGTAACTTTTAAGCTACTGCCCAACTCTCTCCAAGATCCGCTCAACTCTTTACCTAGTTGACGAAGCAAGGCGTCGCTATATGCTAAGCGCCGCTGTCCTACCTCTCTATTCTCCCCATCGGTCTGCCCCGCGCGTCTCACGTCGTCAAGCCGCATTAACTTTTTTTCAGGTGGACAAGGAGGTGAAGGCGAGCTTGAAAGTGGAATAGCTTGAGCCATCTCGTCTCGTCTTGGCGGCGGCGGCGGCGGCGGTGGTGGCGGTGGTGGTGGTAGTAGACGTTACTGTGGTCAGAGGCGAAATGGTTTTTTTCCAACAGAAATCAGAGCTTTTATACAGAGGGAGTTTAATCCTATTTCCAACAGCACTCCAGCTGTCTAGCGACCTGTCCGCATGACGCTTTTTCAGCCGCTCCGCTCCTTAAGAGCTTAGATGACGAGGGGTATGTCATCGCTATCGGTGGGGACCAGCTGAAAATGGTGTTTTTTCCTCATCCCTAGCCTTACCTCCTACCCCCTACCTGAGGACGCCTCTCTCTCCCTCTGACATTCATTGTAACAAACGTCAGAGGTCAGGTGAAAATCGGATTTTTTCATGCACAGCCTTAGTCAGCTGTCACCCCTATTGAACTAGCCGGCCGCCGCCGGCCGGCCCGGTCTACTCACCACGGCAGGAGGCGGTGATTTTTTTTTGTCTTACACTTAAGTCGCTCACCACATGCACACGCCTCTACTCACAGACAGACACGCTCGTCTTAGGGGGTCTTGCTTCACGCCACACGCCTCCTGTAGTTTTTTTTGTATACACACTCTAAGCTCATGACCGTTAATCCTTTATACAGCTAATGCGCGTTGAATTGCTGAACAGGGTGGTAAGTAGCTTAGCTCATGACAGTGGATCTCTCAAAAAAGAGGGGAAAGGGATCCAGCTGAAAACGTCATGCCTTATGTCTTTTGTTTCTCTTTGTGAATGGCCGCCGGTCAGTCGGCGGCAGCAACTGCTTAATCCTTTATACAGCTAATGCCCGTTGAATTGCTGAACAGGGTGGTAACCCAGCTAACAACAAACGTTTTCCAAACGTTTGCAAACGTTTCCACATGGTTTGGAGGAAAACGTTTGAAGCAAACGTTTGCAAACGTTTTTCTGAAGTTTGCAAACAAACGTTCTAGAGAGACAAAGTAAGACAGATAAATTATGTCTGTTGAGCTTATAAGATGCAATTTCAACTACATGGGACATATCGTGGTGCATCAATGGCACATTGGTTAATATTGTATGTTTGATTTGTGCATATTATATAGCATTGCAAATTTCGTTTTCTATAGATGTAGGCTCGGTGGCCTCATGGTCAGCATGCCTGCCTTCATATCCTATATTAACACATGGTGTAGGTTCGAATCCTGGTGTCAGCAGTTTTACAAATTGTTAATAAATTATAATAAAATTATAATCTTCTTTCCTTTTGAACAGGTTAGTCCAAATAGTTCATCGAGAGAATTAGAAAGAGAGTCAGAAAGAGTCAATCTGGAGGTGCACCTGGACTGTCATCTGATCCTTTCTTTTCTCTATGTACCTATGAACTATGTTCAGAAACGTTTGCAGATCAGTTATGGCTATTTTGGTATGGTAAACACGTTAAACAAACGTGCATATAACGTTTTACACAAACGTTTGGCTGTAACGTTATCAAAACGTTATTTAGTGTCAACGTTTTTACGTTAAAAAAACGTTCTGTATAGGTTTTTGCAAACGTTTGCAAACCTTCTGCAAACGTTAAATCCTGGTAATGTAAACGTTATTTTGTTAGCTGGGAAGTAGCTTAGCTCATGACAGTCGATCTCTCAAAAGGGGGGAAAGGGATCCAGCTGAAAACGTCATGCATTATGTCTTTTGTTTCTCTTTGTGAATGGCCGCCGGCCAGCCGGCGGCAGCTGAACAGGGGCAGTAAGTAGCTTAGCTCTAGAAGCGAGAAGGCGTATATAAGGGGCCTGGAAACCCCCATTCACTCACTCAGTCTTTTGCTGCTCTCTACAGTCACCACCATGAGCAAAAGACAACACCTAGCGCCGTCCAAGGATCTAAGCAAGTTCAAGAACAAGAAGACTACGCGGAACAGCGCTCGTTTAGCGTCAGTGCCTCCTCTTGCTACTGAAAATGAGACTACCACCGCAACCGCTTGGTCTTATCACCCTCCCGCTGTAGCGAGCGCTCTCAGCAGTAGTAGTAGTAGTAGTAGTAGTAGTAGTAGTGGTAGTAGTACTACTGGTAGTAGTCGTCGTACTAGCGACGTTGTTACACTCGCGACGGTACACGTTGCTGCTAAGCGCGCTGCGGCTGCTACTGCTGCCCCGCCTGCTGCTGCTGCTGCTGCTGGTGATCCTCGTGCTGCGGCTGCTGCTGCTGCTGCTGTGCCTGCTACTGCTGCGCCTGCTACTGCTGCGCCTGCTGAGGCTGCTGCGCCTGCTACTGTTGCGCCTGCTGCTGCTGCTGCTGCTGCTGCTGCTGCTGCACCTGCTGCTACCGCTACTACTACTGACGACAACGCTCCTGGCACAGCGCAGTACTGGCAACCGGGTTTTTACCTCCCCACTACTGTTGCTGATTTTGATGACCTGCCGCACGTTGCACAGCCCCTCTCCACCACTACATCGACCGACGCCCTCGACGCCGCTCGCGCTGAGAGTTACAGCTATTCGGACACTCAGCCCCTAAACCAAGAAGAAGAGGAGGAGGAGGAGGAGGAGGAGGAGGAGCAGCAGCAACAGGGTGAGACAGAGAACGACGCTGACGACGAGGCGTACGAAGAACCCGAAGGGAAAGGGGTGGACGGTACGTTTTTTCGGCTCCCCTCTTCCACAGCTTTCCACCTCACTTCCACTGGTAGCGCGTCCGGTCCGTGGCGACTGCCCTCACCGCCACCTTACGAGGGCGGCGGCGCTTCATCTTCTACCGCTACACTCAGCACCAACAATGAGGCTTAGACGGGACTTTGACGCTGGAGATCTGGGAGGACGTGGCTAGACTGTCTAGGAGGCCGCGCTACACAAAAGACGGCCAGGTGAAAGATGCGTCTCTGACCAGAAGCAAGCGAGTGCACTTCACTGCCGACGCGCTGCGCGAGCTAATAGCACGCATCGCCGATATCCGCGCAGTGGTGCGCATACGCGACACAGCGTCCGCGCAAGGAAGACCTAATCACACCCCCTGGTTCGCAGTGCTGGATGAGGAGGGCGAAGTGTACGCAGCTGTGAGCTACTACAGCGGTAAGAACCTCATCCAGGTGCGCAAGTACGAAGGTCCTGACAAAAAACCCACACAGCAGGGGGTGACGCTGTCCGCCAGAGCGCTCAAAGAGTTGGATGACAAAACAGAGATTATTCTCAAATTTCTCGGTATAGATTTGGAATGAGAGATGCTCAACGCTCACGTGCGCACACACACAGCGTTTGACGTACGCTGTATGAGACAGACAGACGGATACACAGACAGCAGACAGATAGATAGATAGACAGATAGATTGATAGATAGATAGATAGATAGTTAGACGGCTAAATAGTTGGGAAAAACTTTTTTTTTTTTTTTTTTTTTTTAATTGGTAACTGAGTGAAAAAAAAAAAATAAAAAATAAAAAACATGACGCAGTACGTCTGCGAAAAGTGTTCCAAAAATTTTAAAAGACCGTACAACCACGAGAGACACGTAGAAAAATGTAGAGTAATACCTAAGTTTTGCCCTCTATGCAGCGAAGGCGATTGCCGAAAGATCGCCTGTCGACGCGAATCTCTGGACGGGGTGACCATCCCTCCGCGCATATGTGCTGTACCGAACGGTGAGGAAACGTTCACGGCGAATTGGCCTGCGATACAAACGGGCGTCAGGATGCACGGGACTCGCGTGAGTGTAACAAACTTCAGGCTACCAACCGGCGAGTTGAGTGACGCTGTAGATACTATGCGTCGCATTCACTTGACACAAAGATTCAGATACAAAGTGGGTTTCTCGGTAGGCTTACTCTTACAACACAGAGAAGACAAGAGCAAACTGCGCTACTTTCACGCCTCCCAGAACAACGCAACTCTCATACAACCGCTCCCTACTATAACTAATTCAGAAACTTTGGAAGAGCTCCTCTCAAAGATGGAAAACAACGTCGCTTGCGAGGAAGTACGGAAACTTTGCGACGCTGACACCAAGTGGCACGTTCTTTTTCCTACCAATTTGAACATTTGCGTTTACATGGGACCGGGGGAATTTCCCATAGGCGGTAGGATCACTCAGGCCGGTCGAGTTGGAAAGAGAAGCGGCGTGTTAGATTTTCCCAACAAGGACAACCTCTGCGTCTTCCGCTGCATTTCCTTTCACTTATACAACACCAGCAAGCGCGCTTCAGATTTGTTACGTCAGTTCTGTCCCGCTGCCACACCTGAATCCTTTCCGGGTTTGAACATCAGCGACGTACCCGCGTTAGAGAACTTGTTTGACGTACAAATAGCGGTTTACACCGCGTCGCGTCAGGTGCCGGGGCGGAAGTTGAGAAGACGCGTTACTCTGATCAGACCGCCTTCCAGAACTCTGGCCGCCCGAGGTAAAGTCAACCTACACCTGACGGCGAAAGGCGGTTTGCACGTCTCTCTCGTCACGGACTTCAACGCGTACGCGGGCATATACAAATGTTGCAAGTGTAAGGCGGCTTTCACCACCGAGTTCTTGCTGAAGAGACACAGGAACCAGCTTTCCTCTTGCCGACAAGTCAAGTTGCGCTACGTAGGTGGCATCTACCAAAATTCGAGAACGATTTTCGAAGCGCTAGCAGACTTCTCCATTTTTCCTCCAAACGGACATTCCGGAATCTACCCTTACAAGATCGCCTTTGATTTCGAGGCTTTCTTCAGACCGTGCAGAGAACCGTCGACGGAACACGTGTCCCTGCTGTGGGATCATGTCCCTTTGTCGGCTAGCGTCGCATCCGACTTTCCGGGGTGGGAGGGGCCAGTCTGCTTCGTCAGAGAATCCGACGCAGATTCCGACCCCTTGTTGGACCGAGTTTTAAATCACATAAACGAGAACGCCAAAGTCATCGGGGAAGCTGTGCTAGAACTTTACCGACCGACGTTAGCGAAGTTAGATGCGGCGATAGGTGAAGCTCTCCTGCTGGAGGAGGCGACATTCACCCCTTCTCCAGGCGGCTTCGTTGCGGCTCAGACCAGACACCCGTTAGTTCAACTGAAGAAGCGGCTTCTGAGATACATCCGTCAAGCTCCAGTCGTGGGCTTCAACTCGGGGCGTTACGACTTGAACCTGATCAAAATACGCCTTCACTCGTTCTTTGCCTCCGGAGACCGAAGAAACCAAGAATTCAGCGTCATAAAGAGAAGCAATCAATACTTGGCGGTTTACACACAGCACACGGTTTTCTTGGACGTAGTCAACTATTTGGCACCCGGTTACAACTACGCGACCTATTTGCGAGCTTTCACCAGGAACGAAGAGAAAGGTCACTTTCCTTACGAATGGATGACGTCTACCAGGAAACTGGCAAACAGAACACTGCCACCGAGATCGGCTTTTGACAGCGAACTGACGGGCGTCAAAATGTTCGAATCCGACTACGCCGCATGTCAGAAAGTTTGGTCCGACGAGAAGATGCAAACTATGGGAGATTACTTGATCCACTACAACAACAAAGACGTCAAACCTTTCATAGAAGCTCTGAAAAATCACGCTAAATTTTTCCAAGATCGAGGCATTGACATGTTGAAAGACGGGGTTTCTCTCGCCGGTTTGACTTTACGGTTCCTCTTCCAAAACCTAGAAGACGCGTTCACAACGTTCCCCCAGTTCGACGCCGTCCTCCACGCTCTGATCAAAGAAAATCTAGTCGGCGGTCCTTCCATCATCTTCCATAGATTTCACGAGAAGGGCACCACGCGGATAAGGGAGCACAAGTACGGCGAAGAAGCGAGACCGTGCCAACACATCCTAGGACTAGACGCTAACTCTCTGTACTTGCGCTGCATGAGCGAAGCGCACTGCACGGGCTATTACGCGGTGAGACGACCTGAGACCGAGTTCAAGCCCGAAATTAGGCAAAGAAACTCTCACAGCGCTTTGGAGTGGTTACGCTTCGTAGAGCACGACCGCGACGTGAAACTGCGCCACGCTTTGAACGGCGGCGAGATGGTTGTAGGCTGTCGAAGAATTCGCGTGGACGGGTTTCACGCGGCCTCTAATACGGTTTTCCAGTTTCACGGGTGTTGGTTCCACGCTCACGAGTGCATACCGTCGCACCGATATCAGTGCGCTTCACTGAGGGAGGAGAGACGCGACAGAACGACTAGAGTAAGCGCTTACTTGAAAGCGCTAGGTGACAAGCTGGTCGTCGTGTGGGAGTGCGAATGGAGAGAGATGAAGCGTCGAGATGAGCGGGTTAAGGCCTCCCAACAACGCTGGAAGGTTGACGCTTTGAAAGTGTCTCGAAACGCAATGAGCGAGAGCGACATCCTTTCCGCTGTGAAAGACGGGAAAATGTTCGGTTTAGTTCAAGTGGACATCACTACGCCACCTCACCTACGAGACTACTTCGAAGAAATGACCCCCGTTTTCAAGAACGCGTCCGTTTCAAAATCAGACATAGGACCTCACATGTCAGACTTTGCGCAGGAAGAAAAGCTGTTGAACACGCCTCAGAGATGTCTGATAGGGAGTTACCACGGAAAAAATATTCTCTTGGGAACGCCGCTTCTCAAGTGGTATTTAGAGCACGGTTTGATAGTCACCAAAGTGCAGCTGGTCGTAGAATACCTACCTAAACGCTCCTTTGCCGGTTTCGCGGACGAAGTAACGGCGGCGCGAAGACGTGGCGACGTGAACGAGAACGAGAAAATTCTGTCAGACTGTTACAAGTTAATGGGAAACGCCACGTACGGTAAAACAATCTGCAACAAAGAAAAACACACGGCGGTGAGATACACTGACAGTCGGAAGTTCGAACTATTGGCCAATTCGTGGCGCTTCAAAAAGGCGTCCGAGTTGAGTTCTGATCTGTTTGAAGTCGGACTACAACCGAAAACAGTCAAGAACAACCTCCCTATTCAAATAGGGTTTATGGTATACCAGTACGCGAAGTTGAAAATGTTAGAGTTCACATACGACTTCTTGGATAGATTCGTCGATCGGCGCGATTATGCCCTTTGTCAAATGGACACCGACAGTCTTTACATGGCTCTCAGCGGTGACACGTTGGATGACCTAGTCAAACCTCGCCTGAGAGAGACATACTTCAGAGAGAAACGAAAGTGGATTCCGACAGCGGTGTGCGACGATCACTTAGAGCTTTTCGTGAAGACAAAAACGGAAAGAGTGCGAGAATGGTGTCCGCCGCCCGGCGGATGTTGTGAGAGACGGTACCTTCACGATCTGAGAACTTCGGGGCTTATGAAAGCGGAGTGGGAAGGTGACGGGATCCTAAGTCTCAACCCTGAGACTTACATTTGCTACGATCGAGTCAGCGGCACCGGTGAAAGAAAATCCAAAAAATGGAGTGCAAAAGGCGTACAGAAGAAACAAAACCCTAAGGAACCAGACAACTTCTTGGATGTTCTTCGCCAACGAAAAACTCTCATTGCTGTAAATAGAAATTTCAAAGTGGTGCGAAACAAAATGGTCACCTACACCATAGAGAAAGACGGCGTGCGCTACTTGTATTATAAGCGTCGCATGCATTCTGACGGTGTGACAACGAGTCCTTTAGAGATATGAAAAAAAATAATAAGCGTGTTATTGATTGATTGAGTGCATCTTTTCAAAAATAGAGTGTTTATCAAGATTGAAAAAAAAGAAATAAAAAAATAAAATAAATTATTGTTGTGTTTTTATTTTCATACGTCCTCTTTTACTAGTAAGTCACGCAGTCTCTTAAAGCGTCACTCATGTGACGACGTCGCTTCCAGTCACGTGATCCTTAACAAAAAAAATGAAGAGACACGCTTCTTCCTCTCGAGAGAAATAAGCGTGTCTCTCGATTAAAATCTTTTCTTTTCTTTTTTTCTTAAAAGAGACAAACGCCCCTTAGAGCGCCCCCCTAGAGTGCCCCCCTCCCCCCTCCCCTCCCCTCCCCTCCCTCCCTCCCCCCCACCCGCCCCATGCATCCTAAAAGCGCCCCCCTCCCCATGCATCTTAAAGGGGTCCCCCTCCCCCCCTCCCCTCCCCTCCCCCCCCCTCCCCTCCCCTCCCCTCCCCTCCCCCCTTATACACTCTAAAGAACGCTTCTACCTAGTTCAATAAGTCACTTCCAGTCGCTCGTAAAACAATAAAAATGAAAAAACAAACTTATATCGTGGTGTTTTTTATTGGTTTACCGAAAAAAATAAGAGACTCCTCCTCCTCCTCCTCCTCCTCCTCCTCCTCCTCCTCCTCCTCCTCCTCCTCCTCCTCCTCCTCCTCCTCCTCTCCTCCTCCTCCTCCTCCTCCTCCTCCTCCTCCAAAAAAAATATATATCACATTTTAAAGCGCGTGACCCCTTAAAGACGCTCATCTCTTCATTAAGTCGCGTGACGTCACTTCTTCTTCTTCCGGTCACGTGATCAATCAGGTCACTTCCGGTCACGTGATCCTCAATGAGGTCACTCACTTCCGGTTGGCCATTAGGTCATGTGACGTCACTTCCGGTCACGTGACTCATCAGGTCACTTCCGGTCACGTGATCCTAAATTAGGTCATATGACGTCACTTCCGGTCCCCTAAGTAGGTCATATGACGTCACTTCCGGTCCATAAGTAGGTCATATGACGTCACTTCCGGTCACGTGACCAAATGGCGGCCTCTGATTGGCTAACTAGGTCACGTGACGTCACCACTAATCCCTAAGTAGGTCACTTCCGGTCACGTGACCAAATGGAGGCCTCTGATTGGCTGCATGTCGATTGAGAAATAAACAGTAGTTAACCATAGTTCCGTTCCGATACATACTATACTACTCATGTAGCATTGTATCTCCTTTTAGGGAATTTTTATAACTGTATGTCAAACATAGTTAATGCATTTTAAGTTTATATCTCACATTTGATATTATTGATATAGTTATGGTGATAATAGTGTTTCGCCATTAATTTCAAGTGACGGCCTCCTGACTATAGATGAAATTCGGAAGGATCTTGATTACTAAAAATCCCCCCTGATAAGGGAAATATATCGCTAGCTACACTAGCAATTACTCCAAAAATCATGAACCCTTTTAGGTTCCCCTAGTCGTCATGATGCATGAATGCAGCCCTGGCGAGTAACTGGGTTCAGACACTCCCATAGAGTCGGCATGATGCTGCACCGGCAAGTTACTCTCCGGGGCTGCATTGGTGCATCATGACGACCAACGTCATCGTTTTGCGACATCCGTCCTTAAAGAGTCCAGAGTGTACACTAGCTGCCAGGCCTCCCTAAAAGGGTACAGGGTGGGGGGGGGGGGGGAGTAGGGTAGGGCCCAGTCCTGCTAGGGTACAGGGTGGGGGGGGAGTAGGGTAGTGCGCCAGTGCTGCTAGGGTCCAGGGTAGGCAGGGAGTAGGGTAGCGCCCAGTCCTGCTAGGGTACAGGGGGGGGAGTAGGGTAGCGCCCAGTCCTACTAGGGTACAGGGTGGGGGAGTAGGGTAGCGCCCAGTCCTGCTAGGGTACAGGGTAGGCAAGGAGTAGGGTAGCACCCAGTCCTGCTAGGGTACAGGGTGGGGGGAGTAGGGTAGCGCCCAGTCCTGCTAGGGTACAGGGTGGGGGGGAGTAGGGTAGGGCCCAGTCCTGCTAGGGTACAGGGTGGGGGGAGTAGGTAGCGCCCAGTCCTGCTAGGGTACAGGGTAGGGGGGGAGTAGGGAAGCACCCAGTCCTGCTAGGGTACAGGGTGGGGAGGGAGTAGGTTGCACCCAGTCCTGCTAGGGTACAGGGTGGGGGGGGAGTAGGGTAGCACCCAGTCCTGCTAGGGTACAGGGTGGGGGGGAGTAGGGTAGCGCCCAGTCCTGCTAGGGTACAGGGTGGGGGGGGAGTAGGGTAGGGCCCAGTCCTGCTAGGGTACAGGGTGGGGGGGGAGTAGGGTAGCGAACAGTCCTGCTAGGGTACAGGGTGGGGGGGGGGGAGTATGGTAGCGCCCAGTCCTGCTAGGGTACAGGGTAGGCAGGGAGTAGGGTAGGGCCCAGTCCTGCTAGGGTACAGGGTGGGGGGGGAGTAGGGTAGCACCCAGTCCTGCTAGGGTACAGGGTGGGGGGGGGGAGTAGGGTGGCGCCCAGTCCTGCTAGGGTACAGGGGGGGGAGTAAGGTAGCACCCAGTCCTGCTAGGGTACAGGGGGGGGGGAGTAGGGTAGCGCCCAGTCCCTGCTAGGGTACAGGGTGGGGGGAGTAGGGTAGCGCCCTGGTAGGGTACAGGGTGGGGGGGGGGGAGTAGGGTAGCGCCCAGTCCTGCTAGGGTACAGGGTGGGGGGAGTAGGGTAGCACCCAGTCCTGCTAGGGTACAGGGGGGGGAGTAAGGTAGCACCCAGTCCTGCTAGGGTACAGGGGGGGGGGGGAGTAGGGTAGCGCCCAGTCCTGCTAGGGTACAGGGTGGGGGGGGAGTAGGGTAGCGCCCAGTCCTGCTAGGGTACAGGGTGGGGGGGGGGAGTAGGGTAGCGCCCAGTCCTGCTAGGGTACAGGTCGGGGGGAGTAGGGTAGCGCCCAGTCCTGCTAGGGTACAGGGTGGGGTGGGAGTAGGGTAGCGCCCAGTCCTGCTAGGGTACAGGGTGGGGTGGGAGTAGGGTAGCGCCCAGTCCTGCTAGGGTACAGGGTGGGGTGGGAGTAGGGTAGCGCCCAGTCCTGCTAGGGTACAGGGTGGGGGGGAGTAGGGTAGCGCCCAGTCCTGCTAGGGTACAGGGTGGGGGGGAGTAGGGTAGCGCCCAGTCCTGCTAGGGTACAGGGGGGGGGGGGGAGTAGGGTAGCGCCCAGTCCTGCTAGGGTACAGGGTGGGGGGGAGTAGGGTAGCGCCCAGTCCTGCTAGGGTACAGGTTGGGGGGGGAGTAAGGTAGCACCCAGTCCTGCTAGGGTACAGGGGGGGGAGTAGGGTAGCACCCAGTCCTGCTAAGGTACAGGGGGGGGGAGTAGGGTAGCACCCAGTCCTGCTAGGGTACAGGGTGGGGGGGAGTAGGGTAGCGCCCAGTCCTGCTAGGGTACAGGGGGGGGGGGGGAGTAGGGTAGCGCCCAGTCCTGCTAAGGTACAGGGGGGGGGGAGTAGGGTAGCACCCAGTCCTGCTAGGGTACAGGGTGGGGGGGGAGTAAGGTAGCACCCAGTCCTGCTAGGGTACAGGGGGGGGGAGTAGGGTAGCACCCAGTCCTGCTAGGGTACAGGGGGGGGAGTAGGGTAGCGCCCAGTCCTGCTAGGGTACAGGGTGGGGGGGGGGGGTAGGGTAGCGCCCAGTCCTGCTAGGGTACAGGGTGGGGGGGGAGTAGGGTTGCACCCAGTCCTGCTAGGGTACAGGGTGGGGGGGGGGGTAGGGTAGCGCCCAGTCCTGCTAGGGTACAGGGTGGGGGGGGAGTAGGGTAGGGCCCAGTCCTGCTAGGGTACAGGGTAGGCAGGGAGTAGGGTAGCGCCCAGTCCTGCTAGGGTACAGGGTGGGGGGGGAGTAGGGTAGGGCCCAGTCCTGCTAGGGTACAGGGTAGGCAGGGAGTAGGGTAGCGCCCAGTCCTGCTAGGGTACAGGGTGGGGGGGAGTAGGGTAGCGCCCAGTCCTGCTAGGGTACAGGGTGGGGGGGGAGTAGGGTAGCGCCCAGTCCTGCTAGGGTACAGGGTGGGGGGGAGTAGGGTAGCGCCCAGTCCTGCTAGGGTACAGGGTGGGGGGGGAGTAGGGTAGCACCCAGTCCTGCTAGGGTACAGGGTGGGGGGGGAGTAGGGTAGCACCCAGTCCTGCTAGGGTACAGGGTAGGGGGGAGTAGGGTAGCACCCAGTCCTGCTAGGGTACAGGGTGGGGGGGGGAGTAGGGTAGCACCCAGTCCTGCTAGGGTACAGGGTGGGGGGGGGAGTAGGGTAGCACCCAGTCCTGCTAGGGTACAGGGTAGGGGGGAGTAGGGTAGCACCCAGTCCTGCTAGGGTACAGGGTGGGGGGGAGTAGGGTAGCGCCCAGTCCTGCTAGGGTACAGGGTGGGGGGTGTAGGGTAGCACCAAGTCCTGCTAGGGTAGAGGGTGGGGGGGAGTAGGGTAGCACCCAGTCCTGCTAGGGTACAGGGTAGGCAGGGAGTAGAGTAGCGCCCAGTCCTACTAGGGTATAGGGTGGGGGGGAGTAGGGTAGCACCCAGTCCTGCTAGGGTACAGGGTAGGCAGGGAGTAGGGTAGTGCCCAGTCCTGCTAGGGTACAGGGTGGGGGGAGTAGGGTAGCGCCCAGTCCTGCTAGGGTACAGGGTGGGGAGGGAGTAGGGTAGCACCCAGTCCTGCTAGGGTACAGGGTGGGGGGGGAGTAGGGTAGCGCCCAGTCCTGCTAGGGTACAGGGTGGGGGGGGGAGTAGGGTAGCGCCCAGTCCTGCTAGGGTACAGGGTGGGGGGGGGAGCAGGTTAGCGCCCAGGCCCCGCACTCTGCATCAAAAGGGGACGTACTGTGCGTTCTCAGTTTTCAACAAATACTTATTCTGTAATCCACTGAAGGAGGATACACATGGGAAATGGCTCATACTTAGTGCATTTGGATGCCGAGTGCTGGGGGGGGGGGGTGGTGCTAAAAGGCTGACCTGGGTGGGAGCTGCTCCCCATGGCAATGAGCTACTCCCACACTTAGAGGTAGTACTCACTGACTGGGTTGGGGGGGGGGCACTCTGTATTCTAGTGGACAGGGGTACCAACTGTTTGGGTGGGGGGGGGGGTACTCGGTATACTAGTGGTCATGGGTACAAACTGTGGGGGGGGGGGGCACTCTGTATACTAGTGGACATGGGTACCAACTGTGGGGGGGGGGGGGGTCACTCTGTATACTAGTGGACATGGGTACCAACTGTTTGGGTGGGGGGGTACTCGGTATATTAGTGGACATGGGTACCAACTGTTTGGGGGGGGGGGTACTCAGTATACTAGTGGACATGGGTACCAACTGTGGGGGGGCACTCTGTATACTAGTGGACATGGGTACCAACTGTGGGGGGGGGCACTCTGTATACTAGTGGACATGGGTACAAACTGTGGGGGGGGGGGGGGTACTCTGTATACTAGTGGACATGGGTACAAACTGTGGGGGGGGGGGGCACTCTGTATACTAGTGGACATGGGTACCAACTGTGGGGGGGGGGCACTCTGTATACTAGTGGACAGGGGTACCAACTGTGGTAACAGGTCTCAGCTAACACAGGGAGTCCCCACATTACCAGTGGTGCAGACAGGGGCAGATACGCCCATGGTTGGGTCATCAACTTTGCCCTATCAGCAGATCTTAGTACAGTAGTAGTACAAAGTTAAATGACAAGGGGCACAAAACCATAACAACTAGTAGATATATAGGGTCGTAGTGTTGGTCAACCTACTGTCAACATTGATGCATTGTCACATTTTCTGTGCTGTCAACCGACACCTGTTTCAACGTTGATGTACCGTTGTCAGTACTTTTCTGCTAGGTGCCGCCACAACATGCTTAGAAATATCACCCAAAATGACAATGCTAAATCCATATCATCAGAATATAGGGGGCTGTAAAAAATCTACCTTTCAAGGGGCTCTTAAAATATTAATGAAATAGTAAGGGCTGCAGTTGAGACCTTTGGCGTACCATCTAAGTGCCAGTGACCCCCGGGCTCTGCACCCTGGGGAAGGGGGGGGGGGCACATCCTCTCTTTTCTGTAGTAACTATGTGTGAACATCACTTCTAGCTAGTTTTGGACCTTTTATTGTGGGAGTTAATTCAACAGAGTAGCACCCTTTTCAAGGGGAACCGAGCAAAAAAAAACTCTAATGGAGGAGGACAGAGGAGGAATACCCTCATGAAGTGTCGTTTAGAAAACTGGCCCACTAAAGGTAGGCCTTACCCATACCCTATACATAAAATATATATCTTTTATGTTGAAAATAGCTTGATTATTGTATTACCTTAAAATGTACCATTTTGCCTAAAATGCCCTAAAAAGCACCCCTTTTCAAGGACCTTTGCTGGCCTTTGCACAGGTACCAAAAACACACAGCTTGTATTCATGTTCACACATAGTTACCGATTCTGAGTGAGTGCCCCCCCCCCCGCACACCGCCCACCCTCACACTGAGTGCTTACAGGGCAGCATCAACTGCTCAGAACGGCTCCAGACGCCGTGTGAGCTGGGTGAGTTACTCACGGGGCATCACGCAGGACGGAAACTTCTCACCCTGTCCCACCAGGATCTATAACCATGTCACCTGTAGTCACATGACAGCTACTTCTACTACAACTTGTACTGATATATACTGAGCTGGATCTACGCGGGGCTACTTTAATTACACTTATGGACCACTTGTATTGGATCCTGTAGAGACTGCCCCGTCGTACCTTAATGGTGTTGTCTCTACACACTAGTGGCGGCTAGAGTGACCAGCTACAACTACAACTTACAGTACTGCTATATGAGGCTTAGCTGGATCTACGCGGGGCTACTTTAATTACACTTATGGACCCCGTGTATTGGATCCTATAGAGACTACCTCGCTGTATTAGAATGAGTTGGTGTGGATGTGTGCCATTACCCCAACACCCCCTTTAACAGCAGCAGCAGCCACACACACTTACCTACACAGGACTACACTGTAGACTTAATGCATCTAGAGGAGTACTGACTGACACTGGTGGACATAACCCCCTCACCATCACTATACTATAGGACTGTAGACTCATATCCAGTGTGTCCACCATTTAAAACTTTGCTGGATGCTATTAATGTGATCATCACTGATAAAACACACACTGACTGGTACCTTGTCCCTGGGTCACAATCACCTCCAACAACAAGCTTGTACCCAGCCTACCAGCACTTATCAGCAACCAGCTGCAGTTCAGCTTAGGCCCTATAAGCCGTGAGCCCCTACCTGTGTAAGTCTACCTGCCGCTTCCTGCTTCCCACGGTCAGGCGGGCAGGTAGGGGGGCAGTAGGAGATGGTGCTCCACCCCCCCCCCTACCCTACCCAGGAGTGGTAGTTAAGGGAAGGAGGAGGTAAGAGCTGCTCCTGCACATCTCTACCTTTTTACACCTGCCTGTTCCCCACCTGACCAGGTGAGTGATGACCACTGCCTCTGATCCTGCCACCCTGGAGTAGCCGGGGTCTGCAGGTTCCCACGGTCACCTGGGGGATTCCCGCGGTCACCTGGGGGATTCCCGCGGTCACCTGGGGGATTCCCGCGGTCACCTGGGGGATTCCCGCGGTCACCTGGAAGATTCCTGCGGTCACCTGGAGGATTCCAACGGTCAGTTAGGGGATTCCCACGGTCAGGAGGGGGATTCCCACGGTCAGGAGGGGGATTCCCACGGTCGTCAGCAAGTATCCCGCGGTCACCGGGGGGATTCCCATGGTCAGCAGGAGGAAGCCCATGGTCACCTAGGGGTTCCCACAGTCCCCTGAAAGATTCCCACAGTCACCTAGAGGATTCCCACGGTCACCTGGAGGATTCCCGCGGTCACCTGGAGGATTCCCGCGGTCACCTGAAGGATTCCCACGGTCACCTAGAGGATTCCCATGATCAGCAGGGGGGTGGATTCCCCGCGTGGAACCAGGCGGATAATGTAAAGCTGCCCTGAGAGATAAGACGTACCCTGCCGGCCGGGTATCTTAATCCTGATCACTGATAAGACTGGCTAAAAGACTACTTCACCCTGACCCACCTCCCCCACCCCAGCCGGTCTGGGGTATAGCTCTGCACCTTACACATGGTGGGGAGATAACACACGTGGCTTGGATCTCACCTGACTAGACACCTGGGTTTTTGTAATATGATCTACAGCATGTAGCCATGGGAACTGCTCAGAGGAGGGAGTTTTAGCAGAGCTGTTACCTCTCTTAAGGAGCCTGCTCTCAGTACCAGTTCACGATCTGTGAATAAGGAAATCAGAATTCATGAGTAATTTAGGAAACAACCTTATGATATCTCAGAATGCATGGTAGCATTGATTCTAGAGGGAGAAAAAGCCGCTCCCCGCCCTTCTACATGCCTGAAGCTGCTCCCCTACATTGCCCTCCTACATGCCTGGATGGGGCCAATAGGTGCACCCCCCTCAGGTGAGGCTGGATTATAGAAAAGAAGAGGCAGACTTCTTTTCTGCCTAGATGACACGTACTGTATGGATACCTGACATTGCAGGCAGGTTTGGCACAAGACAAACTAGAGGTCCCCGCGGGGTGGGGGCAGACCCAGGGGGCGCCTGTAGTGCCCCCTACCGGGCTGACCGGGAGGACCAACATGGTCCCGGCCACCACCCTGGAGCAAAAGCCACCATGGAGAAGCCACCCAGGAGGAGTGCCGGCTGCCCTCCGCTGGTACCTAGCCGCCCTCGGCTGGTACCTAGCCGGCCGGTGAGCCTGCCCCAGGCCTGCACCTACCTCCTGCTGTGTCTGCTGGTGCTCGGCGAGCTGACAGGTCAGTATGTTGTACAGGGAGTGTTAACCTTTAAGGGAGTGTTCATTTATTAATTACAGGGGGGTCGAGATTTCCTGCGAAATTATTTTAGCCCCCACCTTCTCGACAGCGCATGGAATATATGGTGCCTCCCCCCTCGCCTAAGGTGCCGAAAAATGTCCTTGGTCTTTGAATTATAGTAACCTGCAGGGCATACTTTTTCATGCGTCCCCCTTCAAGAGGGGTCAAAATTTGTAACCCCCCCCATCTCACAATCCCCTGTAACTAAAAAATGAACACTCCCTAAGGACGACATGATGCCTTAATGCATAAAGCCCTTGATCGTCATGATGCATGAATGCGGCCATGGCGAGTAACTCGCCAGGGCCACTTTCAAGAATCAGGCCCACTCTACAAGGGGGGTCAACTTGAATTATTTTTACCAGGATGTGTGGTTATGGGTCTGAATATATGACCCATATTGGCGTAGGCTGATTTCTGGAAAAGTTACCCATATTGGTATGGTCTCTGCAGAAAACATACCCACATTGGCATATGACATAACAAGGATAGTATCCATGTAACCCCAAGGGACTCTTTTAGGGTAGGTTACAACTGCCCCCCACCAGCACCCTCTAAGTTCCAGACATAGCAATGGCAAACTTACCAATTAGCACTTTCTATCAATCAGAAAAGCTGATCAAAAAGGACAAACTTACCAATTAACCTAAAAATGCTGTGTAAACTCAAGAGAAACTTCACACATGGAATAACTACCCCTCCTTAATAGCCATGGTGTAGCTTACCCCTGAAAAAACATACCCATATGGGCGTACGCCACTTCCCTCCCTAGGGGCTGAAAAAGGACCCATTTCCCTCCAAATCATGACCACACATCCCGGTATGGTTGGACCAGAGTCGACCCCCAGGGTGCACCAATGTACCAACAGTTACTCGCTGGGGCTACAAGACAAGTGTAATCTTTCAGCGACATGCGTCCTTAAAGGGTTAACGGTGTGAGGGATCACGTATCATACAGTGCATGTACATGACATGGCATTGGGTGTCTTCATATTGAGATTGAAAGTTAGATAAATGTGTTCTGGTGTTTGTCCTATATGCAGGTCTACATACTTTAGAAAAACTAGTGTTTTAGCCTAACTTGTGTATTAGCCGCACCCCTAACTTTAGGAAATCATATAGCCACACAGAGGTACTTTAGAACTGTGGTATACTTCCAAAACCTTTCTATGAGTCGCACTTTATATAGGCATGTTTGGTATCAAATGAAAGCTGCTTCTGATTCTGATTCTGAGCTGAGTTGAGTTGAGTTGAAATTCTTTTATTTAGACTCTATAAGGTAGGCCCAGGGCCTGTTTGCTACATAGAGTATATATCAGTCGTCTGTGTATATATAGACACTATTTACAATATTTCTCCATAAGGGAGTAATTAAATAATAAACAGACAGTGTGAATGCAGCACAATATATTGCTACATAATAACTATGCTATGATCAAATAAACCTTCCAATGAGGGAAGGGATTAATAACACTGAAAAAGTAAACTCGTCTCCAGACTCGTCGAAGTGACTGTCATAAAATAAACGAGTCAAAAGTTGTCTAACCCATCAGGTTACCATCCCACAAATAGAATCTGGAGCTGGCAAATGTCGGGTTTTGGGCTGACACATGCCAAGTGGGTCTTCTATCTCCAGCTAGAAGACCCGCTTCCTTGTCACTTAGACGAGTTTTCGACTCGTTTATTTTATGACCGTCACTTTGAAGAGTTTGTAGACAAGTTTATTTTTTGAGTGAAAGTGTTAGTTTATTGGGGCTTATGCCCAATTTGAAAAGTTATTCCAGAATTTTTTCTGGGGATTAGTATATAGAAAATAGATGGGACTGGTGTTGATGTCCTGACACGATGTTAGTGTGTCATGGCACGGTGTCAGTGTGCCAATGCTGTGTGCTAGGATGTTTGTACCACACTACATTTAATGACCAAAATTCATTTCTTACCATTTGTGTTGGGGGGGGGAGAGAGAGAGAGAAACCACGGGAGCATTCAAGTCCTCACAGACCAGGGGGGGTTAGGTACACTTGTGAAGGAAATGCTTTCTATTCCACACTTGGAACTTACTTTTCAAAACTATTTTTCTTGTTGAAATATCAAGTTCGTTCCAAGTAGTGGGCAATCTATATTCTAAGCTCTTCCTATAGAAGGGGCCTCATAACAGCCGACATAAGGTTTCAAATATAAAGATACGTCCTTTCATACTGTAAATCTACAGTATAACTCACTGTGCAGCTACACTAACTTTTGACAGTGTAGCTATCTGACCCCTCAATAGCCCCTCTTACCCAGTTCTTAGTTATCAAACCCCGTCGTTTGGCATCGCATATTCCCCTTTGACATTGTTTGGCATAAGTGTAAGCTCCGAGACCCATTCTATAAGGGGATGAATCCATATGAAATTTTGTCAGAAATCAATTATAAATGATAGAAATATTGTATCAACGTATAGTAATGAAGACATGATAATATAATGGAACACGAGACATAATATAATGGTGCTTACGCGTATGGCTGGCTTAACCTGCCAATAACGAACGTCCAGCCAAGCAAAGCATACAAAAATACAAACATACCGGATAATGGATAATCAATCATAACATAATGGATAATCAATCACAAATGACCTGAGACAGAAGCCTGGCCACTCTCTCATCAAGGGCCACTCTGTCGAAAATTGGCCTGCGCAGGTACTTCAATACCTGGTCTGACCTCCAATCACCCCGCTCCTTAATCACATCCAATTCAACACCTACCCTAGCTAAGTAGGTTGACCCCCCCGCACGGAATCCATGCGAAGAAATCTTGGGAGCAACAATCCCTGCTTTAGAACATAGACAAGTAAGCATATCTGAGAACAATGTATAAGATAATGGTTCACATTCTTCTCCCATCGGCATCAAGAATGCAGGATGAGAATCTCTACCTTTAACCTGGGAGAAATGCCTCTCCACCCAATGAACAGCACATAATGACACATTCTCCACTCTGCATACGGGAATAAGTAACTTCCGTTGCTTAAATTGAATAGTTTTTGACTTAGAAACAGTTATCATCATACCCCAGTCAAAAAACTGAAAGTCCCCCCTAGTAATAACACTATCAGACATGGTGTAATGACATTTCCTGAGGAGCGTCCTAAATGCAAACAGGGCTGCGGCCCAAAAACAATTGTGACCTAAAGACAAGGGTAACTTATCAAACATGAGTATTAAATGTTCCGGCATGATTGCCAACGATTGCACAGGTGCATCACCTAGGACCCTTTTAGCCCCTCTGATAGCTCTAGACACCAAAGGGTCAGAATAGTTAATCTCGTGAGCTCTATGAGATTTGAGATAATAATTGAGTGCAGATAAATATCCAGTAATGGAAGAATAACAAAGTTTGTTGGACAGGTAGGCAATATAAAAAGCAACACCTTCCACCCCCGGCTCAGTCGTGTCTACTCCGTATAAGGCACAAAACTCCAAGTATTTCTTAGTCTGTGACGCTCTGGTCTTGTCCGTGTTATCTGATACATCATTCTCCAATAGGAAC
Organism: Harmothoe impar; assembly: GCA_947462335.1. Lineage (NCBI taxonomy): Eukaryota > Metazoa > Annelida > Polychaeta > Phyllodocida > Polynoidae > Harmothoe > Harmothoe impar. The sequence continues at coordinate 81,895,320 of OX381711.1, forward strand.
TGAAGCCTCCTAGCTAATTGAGCCTTTGGTCCTGGAATTATAATTGAGAATGACAACACAATGAGATATCTGACGTACAATATAATAGCTTCTCCCGAGCACCTTTCTCTCCCCAACGACTTAGGGAGTCACAAATAATATTATTCTTTGTATTAATATATACAGACTTAAAATGGAAATTAGCTTTAACCGCTAGCCAAAACAACTCCCTTATCCAAGACATACACTTCCCATTTGAGCTGCGGCCCGTGTTCAACATATGCATGACTTGTGTATTATCTGTTACAAAAGTAATTTCAGAATCATTCCATAAATGACCCCACCTTCTGGTGGCTAAAAGAACCGGCCAAAACTCCAACTCGTTAATGTTTTTCTCATAATCAGACGGAGCCTCAATCCAATGATGTCTAGCCGCAGCAGGGAGAGTACTTATACCCTGCTCCCATCTACCCATCAACCAATCAGATTGGTGATAAGCCGCATACCCATCAAACGAGGAGTCACTATAGACCGCCATATGTGCCCCAAACGGACGTAGAATTTTTGCAGATCCATTAAATTCTTCTGCAAAATCTAGCCACCATTTTATATCAGCTCGGGCCTCTCCCGACAATCTGATCCTATGGTGCTGCTTCTTGACCTTGTTACATAAGTTATATACACGGCGAGAGAAACAACGCCCACCCCTCACCACCCGGCTGGCATGAGCCAGACTGCCGGCAAGGGATTGAAGATCTCTCTTGGTCATCTTTAGCTTACCATCAGCCTCCCTTAATTTCAATAGTAATTTACACATTTTATCATTAGGCAGGGACAGTTCCATTTTAACACTATCAACCTCAATGCCTAGAAACACAACTCTGGTGGCCACCGGGGATATTTTTTTATATGAAATAAAAAATCCCAAGTGACGAATAACTCTAAACAGAACATGTTGAGCTAGCATACAAACATCCTTTGAAGGGTAACACATGAAAAAATCGTCTAAGTAATTGACAATATTATTTACACCCCTTCTGGCTGCACACCTGACCATAAAGTCAGAAACACTATTAAAAACATATGGGCCGCTGGCAAGACCAAAACACAAGCGTCCGTCCACCATAGTAACCAGCCCCTCCCCATCTTCAAAGTCCCATTTCAGACCTTGATACTTCCTATCGCCATAATATATATGTAGCCCGCGATAGGCATCGCTTATATCTGTGCAACACATATATGAGTCTTTGGTCAAGATATCGCACACATCGTCTAAGGTTTTATATACAAATTTCTCGCAAATTTCATCTGTAAATTCGTTTACAGAGGGGCCCATATCCCCTGATCTAGAACAGTCTGTGATGGGACGAATTTTTTCTTCCACATCCATAAGGTCGGCTTTTTTGACCACCGCCCCCAATGCATGAATGCATCTAGGCCTATCGTCAACCCGCATGATTTTTTCTTCATTTAATTCTTTCCTAAACTTATCATGCATAAATGACTTTCTGTGATCTTGTAGGATAGATGCATAGTTATCGTTATCATACTCACACGGGCAATTAGGATTCACAACCCTGAAACCAAACACCGCCCCTTCTAACATGTACCACCAATTATGATCGACTTCCCCCCACATAAAGCATTCTGTGAAGACGCGGCATGGCTTCATCGAGATATTTAAACCATCTAGGACATACTTACAGTCACATGTACCTAGAAAGCACTCATTCTTCACCATAAATGAAACAGAACGATCACCAATAGATTCCTTTACGACAACTAATAACTTCACAAATTGGTCTGGCTGCGGCCACCCTTCATTATGAACATTAAGAACTTGTCCCACATATTGGTTACAGTATACGTCTAACAGCTGACTATTGACCTGCATATTAACCCTAAATGGGAACATGGGGTCAAGACACTCAGAGCTAACGCCCCCACCCATGTCTACCTTAATTGCAGCGGCAGGTAGTGTATCACACATAATTACAGGTGTAACGCCTTGATTAACATCGTATAACAAGACCATGGGTGGTAATTCTACCTATGTTTTATACATACGAACATTTGGACATGAAGGACCCTTATGAGTCGGGTCATTACACTTGTTGCACACATGAGCAAAAGCGCAGTTCTTGGTATCACATCCTAACCGATTATACCTGTCACAAGCCATTGTGTGACCCTCCTCATTCACCCTCAGGCCTTGCTGATTGATGAATGAACGGGTACCACCTGGAGGGGTGGTTGGATGAGACCGGGGTGTAGCACGATTTGAACGACCCCTAGATGCTTGTTTAGCCTCATCTCTAACCTTTTTTAACCCCTCTGTACCAAAATGCCTGGTGTTCATTTGCTCGTTACCAAATGAAAATTCATCAATATCTGCCCCATATATACATTCCTGCCTGAGGTCAGCGTCGTATTCGGCATAGACATGTTCATCATACAGTTCGCTGGATGCCTTAAAGGAAATAAATCCCAAGTGTTTAAGGTACTTTTTCAGCTCATCTACCTCTGTGAATGTACCATCCTCTACACACCCCACCGCCCATTGCAAGGAAACATACATTAATTCTGAGTACGACAAGGATTTGGGCTCTCTACCCCGGGTGTAGCGTTTCAAATCAAATCTGCGCCGACTTTTTGACAATCGGTCCACAGAAGAGTCTCTACCTTCAAAGTCGTGGTGGTCAAACAAACGGGTGCTGGTGCGAGGCCTTCTTTCCAAAGAAGGATCCCTTGAAGGTCGATGCTTGTCCGGTAGCTTGTCCGGTCGCTTGTCAGGTTCACTCTGCTTGTCGGGGACGCCACTTTTGGCGCGCTTTTCACACCGGGCCCTAATGCGATCCGCAATCTTCCGCTCCAGGTCCTCTACCTCCTCCTGCTTCTGCTGTTCCATATCCAACTCGTTTAGATAGTCCACATACTCTTGATGTGTGGGAAACTTCTCAGGGGGATGAATCTCAGCCATGCTGTCATTGATATCCTGCTGTATGGCCGCTGCTGCCTCCTCCTTTGACGCCTTAGTATCCGGCGCTGGGGTTCTCCTGGTAGGCATTCTTTTGAAACCTGCTGTAGGCTCTTCTCTGCAGTTCTTTCCGCGGGGAGGTGGGTGATCCCCTCCACACCCGTAGCACCATGCATTAGCCATAATCCAGGTATAACGAATAAATAATAAAAATTAATTCAAATCGAATGACAGTTGGTGGTGGTCGGCCTGTCTACAGGACCGGGAGGAAGCGTCCTCACCAACCAAATTCAAAAAGCCAACTGTGCGGCGCCTGTAGCGAGCAGCGACGACCACAGACCCTGCCCTCTGGTGGGTACACAGGGTACTATAATATAGAAGGCTCCCCCAGGTGTGGCAGCGGCTACCTGAGGGGATTAACTTACTCCCTCAATATACACATGTTAATGGAACATTAACATAGAACTATAGCGCCACAGGCCTTCCTCTACCTCCACCCGGCATCAAGGTTTCATCTTGAAGTAATTAAACACCCTGATTTAGACATCCGGAATTTGGAAAATCTGACGAATATCTATCACGGGCACTTTTGTTTCTATTATGCCAGCCCAGCTAACCAAAAAACGTTATTTTACGTCAAAATAATGTTGTAAATTTTACATAACGTTATGTCATACTAAAGAGCCTTAGAAAAACGTTGACATATAACGTTATATAACGTTATAAAATGGTGTATAACGTTATTTGTGTACTGGGAGGACGTCACTTATAAAATACAACTCTTATAAATCATATCCCTTCCTTCACCTCCTTTCGAAAATAGTAATTACAACAAAACAAACCACTTATATATGGGAACTCTTCACGTTTGTATCCATGACCTAATGTCACGACCTTATCACAACCTGCATATCAAGCCATTTCCGGAAAGTAGTTCCATGAATAGTACACTTTAGTAGGCTGAGATTCATGTATGCAAACCCATTTACTTACCCCATCAGTTTATAATTATGGTTATAATTTAAAATCTTAGTTATCATTTAAAATCATGTTACGTTTAGAATTATAGGAAAAGAACTTTTCTTTAGCTTGACAACATTAGATCACAACACAGCATTCAAGATGGCGTGCATGACACGCTTAGCTCATTAATTGTCTTATTCTATCCTTTAAGATAGCCATCCAGCGTCAATGCTGGTACGATTCGATTTGTTTGAGCGCTGTATTATATGTAACGTTTTTAAAAGTTTTACATTGATTCCACCCATGATAGGATAGGTCTGAGATCTTACATCTATGCCCATCGTTTGGTATCTTCCCTATTTTCAGCTATCTGAACCTTCGTTTGGCCTTTCCATCCCATCTTTTGCTATATGACCCCTAAATTGGCCTCTATTAATACATTTTTTGCTATCTGACTCCTCATTTGGCCTCTCTTGCCCCACTTTTAGTTATCTGCCCCCCCCCCAGTTTGGCCTCTTCCACCCTATATTCAGCCATCTAACCCGCATCTAACCCCCTTATTTGGCCTCTCCCACCCCATATATGTCACAATTACACTTGTGCCGTGACCACACAGACCCAGATTTTGTCACATCACCAGACCTCCTTTCCCTTGTCAGCCTTCTCCCAACCCATTTCTGGCTTTCCCCACCATTGCACAAGGGTGTCTGGCTCCTACTTTGGACTCTCCCATCCCATTTTTAGCTATTTGACCCCTTGTTTGGCTTGCTTACACCATTCTTAGCTATTTGACCCCTTGTTTGGCCTTGCTTACACCATTCTTAGCTATTTGACCAAGCAAGAAGTCAGATAGTTAGGAATTAGGTAAATGAGGCCAAACAAGAAGTCAAATAGCTAGAGGGTGGGAGAGGACAAAAACGAAAGGCCAGATAGCTAAAAAAAAAAATAGGGGTTGTGGTCATGGCAACAGTGTATTTATTATGGTTCCATGTCCTTTCCACATATTCATCCATGAGAGCTTTGTAGGACATGTTAGGGTGCCCTTGTAGAAGGTCATGGTAGTGAAGGGAGGGCTGAATGGATACAGACAATTGATTAAAGATGAGGGGCCAGACAGTTCAAAATGGGATGGGGTGCTAAAAGACGGGTCAGACAGCTAAGGATGGGGTGGGAGAGGCTAAAAGACGGGTCAGACAGCTAAAGATGGGGTGGGATAGGCTAAAAGACGGGTCAGATAGCTAAAGATGAGGTGGGAGAGGCTAAAAGACGGGTCAGATAGCTAAAGATGGGATGGGAGAGGCTAAAAGACGGGTCAGATAGCTAAAGATGGGGTGGGAGAGGCTAAAAGACGGGTCAGATAGCTAAAGATGGGGTGGGAGAGGCTAAAAGATGGGTCAGACAGATAAAGATGGGGTGGGAGAGGCTAAAAGACGGGTCAGACAGATAAAGATGGGGTGGGAGAGGCTAAAAGACGGGTCAGACAGCTAAAGATGGGGTGGGAGAGGCTAAAAGACGGGTCAGATAGCTAAAGATGGGATTGGAGAGGCTAAAAGACGGGTCAGATAGCTAAAGATGGGGTGGGAGAGGCTAAAAGACGGGTCAGATAGCTAAAGATGGGGTGGGAGAGGCTAAAAGACGGGTCAGATAGCTAAAGATGGGGTGGGAGAGGCTAAAAGACGGGTCAGACAGCTAAAGATGGGGTGGGAGAGGCTAAAAGACGGGTCAGATAGCTAAAGATGGGGTGGGAGAGGCTAAAAGACGGGTCAGATAGCTAAAGATGGGGTGGGAGAGGCTAAAAGACGGGTCAGACAGCTAAAGATGGGGTGGGAGAGGCTAAAAGACGGGTCAGATAGCTAAAGATGGGATTGGAGAGGCTAAAAGACGGGTCAGATAGCTAAAGATGGGGTGGGAGAGGCTAAAAGACGGGTCAGATAGCTAAAGATGGGGTGGGAGAGGCTAAAAGACGGGTCAGATAGCTAAAGATGGGGTGGGAGAGGCTAAAGGACGGGTCAGATAGCTAAAGATGGGGTGGGAGAGGCTAAAAGACGGGTCAGATAGCTAAAGATGGGATGGGAGAGGCTAAAAGACGGGTCAGATAGCTAAAGATGGGGTGGGAGAGACCAAATGAGGGGTCAGAAATCTGTGTACAGCAAAATAGTAGTAATTCTTCCAGTTTAGTGTATGTCCAAATATAGCACAGTAGTATACAATTTATTAGGTTCCTTTAAGTAAATAGTGTCCATGACTGTTAGTTAAAGATCTAGTGTGACGTTGGAGGGCTCTGGGATTCACTGTCACCCAGTGTGACTGGCCTAATTTAGATAAATTAAATGATGCATCCCTGTGCCGGGATACTTGGTGCATACACATTAAAGGAGACGTGTAAAAGTCAGTGTTCAGATAAAATGCCCTAGTGTTCTACCAACATCACAAAATCAATGTTACCGTAAAACTTCGCGTATAGGCCGCGACTACTATGCGAGTCCGATCGCTAGTGTGGCTGATAGGATCTGCCCAGGGTCAGGGGGGTGCTTATGTACAAAAGTCACCATAGTCATTTTGGGGCTTAGTGACATGGGACATTATACATTTCTTAAAATCAATATGGCAAGATGGCCAGTCCTTAGAATTGACATGGACATGGGGACCCCCCATCAAGGGCCTCTCCACTGCAGGGCCTAACCGAGTGGTCCTAGCAAAATTACAACAGTGACAATAAAATCCCCAGGTTCTGGATATTGGGGATAGGTATAGTTAAATACCTTCTATTTCAACCTATTGTGCCGGTTGCTAGGCATGGAATGCTATTTCTACACATTGTGCCAGTTCCTAGGTTTGGCATTACTGTTACTAGTTAACAAAGTGGTCCTAGCAAAATGATAATAGTTCCAACATACTGCATACTAAGGGACACATGTGGTCAAATACCTTCTATTCACAATGAATGTGCCTCTTTAGGGCAATTGGACTTTTCGGTGATTGACAGGCGTGGCCCCAGATCATCTGCTGACCTGCAGGTCATACCTGTCAATCATCTTAGGATTTTGAGGATATTTTCATCACAGCAGTGATTCCAATAGGTGCCCTACACAGGTACTTTGGTATTCAGCATACCTTTAAACCTCGTGTATAAACCGCGGCTAGTACACGAGTCAGATAGGCGGTGCAGCTTATGGGATCGGCCCTGGGTTTGGGATGTGGCTTACATGCAAGTTTTTGCTATCATAATATAGTACAAAAGTCAACAAGATCAGATAGCCAGTGCAGCTTATAGGATTGGCCCAGCCTGTAAGTGCAGCTAATATGCGAGTTAGGCTTATACGCGAGGTTTTACAGTAAATGTGAAGTAACATATTGGTAGAAATATGTCATTTTTAGGTCTGCAAGGGAATGCAAATTTAAAAACAGGAGGTCCGTAAAATCACTTAAACCAAATTTGAATGATATCTATAAATGATTAGTTTAATTGTAATGATAATAATTAATGACTAATTAACTACCTACACTGAGTAACGTTCCTTGTTCATCCTTCTTGCAGGTGTAGGAGAGAGTCGGTGGTTGGCGGGGAGCGGACGTCGCCTCCCAGGACACCGTAACCATGGTAACCCTGGTTCAGGACACGGAGGGCCGCGGTCGTGGCGTCAGGCGGACCCCGGTGTGCGGGGTCAGGACGTGTGTCCCACCCGACGGTGTCGCTGTCAGCGCCGTCTGGGGCTGTGGCACATGCACTGCACCCTCCCCCTGTCCCGCCTCCCACGCTTCAAGTCCTCCAACATCACCCTGGAGACGGCCACCATAGCGCGCCGCAACCTGACCAAGATCCCTAACGGCGGCTTCCGATCACTGCCAGTCCGCCATCTTGATTTAAGCGGTAACCTGCTGACTGGGGGTGTGTCCGGCCGGGCCCTGCAGGGGTTGGGGGACTCCCTACAGAGTCTGTCACTCGCTAACTGCTACCTGCCCAAGGTACCCAGCACCGCCCTGAGGGCCGTCACCTCACTCCGCGTGCTGCACCTGGAGTATAACGCCATCACCTCACTGCGGGCAGGCAGCTTCAGTCACAACACACAGCTCCGGGATCTCTCCCTCTACGGCAACCGCATCCGCAAACTGGACCGGGACACTTTTCAAGGCCTTGGCCTTCTGGATAAGCTCCGCCTATCGCATAATGCGCTTAAGGAGCTTCAGAGGAAGATGTTTTACGGTGCCTCGAACATCACCAGCCTGGATGTGTCTGATAACCTCATAAAGAGGCTGGGTTCCGGCGCTTTCCGTGACTTGCGGAAACTCAAGTGGCTGGAGCTTGGTGGTAACGACATTGCGTACCTGACCAGCAAACACTTCCAGGGGCTGCGTAACTTGAAGTACCTGAAGCTGGATCGTAACCCGCTGCTCCGCATCCAGGACGGTACCTTTGTCTCCTCACGCCGGCTGCGCTACCTGTCCCTAGACATGAGTAATGTCACCACCTTCACAAACCTGACACTGAAGGGTTTGACGCAGCTCAAGACGTTTTACGTAGGAGAGGTGGGGCGAGCTGAACTCCCCGATGGTGTGTTCGGGGACACAGTGCGGCTCAAGTTCCTCTCTCTCTCTGACTATGCTAATAGGTTCCTGGGACTAAGCCATAGACATTTCAGTCCCCAGATGAACATGAGGGACCTTAGTGTCTGGATCCTGCCCATCCAGAGCTGTACATGCCACACCGCGTGGATTAGGGACATCACGGGGCGTGGGGCTTACATACACGGACACTGTGCCGACAGCACGCCCATCAGCTGCCGGCGGAGACATCGACGCAAAGGTCGGCGCCAGGACAAGGAAGTGTGACTACAGACCATTATGATATTACCATAGTGAAAACAAGATATATTAGCAAACAAGAACTGTATATAAAATATATCATACATATGGTGTGATCTTAAGGTACAAAGACATTTATTCATGACACAATAATATCATAACCCTAGTTCGGGTTCCAGGTGTTTCTGCACAAAACATCCCATAAAGCATGTTGTTGGAGCCATCAGGCTGGTTTCATTTCGGAAAAAATAACTTACATCCCCAAAAGTGAAGAGTGTATATTTTATATTTGTCCTAAGATAGTAAAGTGGGTGATAAAATAATGTCATGTGGGGCCTTTGGACTTAGTGTTAGGTATAATTATTGTATTCGATGCAATAAGCGCACGGTCCGCTTGATAGATTATTCTGAACTAAAAAATCTAAACGAAAAGGTTGTTGTGTTTAGAGAGAACCATTTTCTGAACGGTCAGCAGCTGGAAGAAAACGTTTTCAGCCATTGATATAAATCATTTATGCTTTTCAGAATCTGATATTGGGTGTATACTTCATCCTGAGAGGTGTCCCTGTACATTATTATCCCCACAACTTATTACATAAAGTATAACTAAGAAGTATATATGTGTTTAGAGATGAGTATATGGCTGTGTCTGACAAAATCGGGCCGATGTGAACATCTTAGATTTGGCTGGGTGCCATCTTTGACTGTGAGCCATCATTGATTGGGTGCCATCTTTAACTGGGTGCCATCTTTGACTGGCTCTATAGAAAAATGTTTATTTTGGACAGATGAAGATATAAATTGGCTGAAAAGGTTAATGGATGATATCTTCATCTGCCCTAAATAGACCGTTTTCTATCAAGCCAGTCAAAGATGTCACCCGGTCAAAGATGGCACCCAGTCAAAGACGTTCACATTGGCCTGATTTCGTGAGACACAGCCATCTCCATATACTCGGGTTCCAGACAGCAGAGTGTACATTGTACCAGTCACAGAGCTGAGGGGGACAACGTCATGACAGCTAACAGGTCTCATAGTACTGGACTGATGGGGAAATAATATCTGATACTACTAAACTGATGGGGAAATGCATTCTAAAACTAAAGATTCCCTCCATATTTCGAGAAAAGAAACCTACTTTCTTCTTTTTCTCTTTGGTTGGGACATACCGTATTTGTCCTAAGAAGCGCACCCCCCCTAATAAGCGCACGCCCCCCGTTTTTTGTCCGAAATTTAAACTACAAATAACCAAAAATATCTCAATTTTTGACTCCAATAAAACTACTAAAAGGTATCCATAATAAATTTTTAAGCACACTGTGCGCTTATTACGTCGAATACGGTATTGCTATAGTTACACCAAAACGATTATTTCTTTTAAATGTTTAGCAGAGAGTCGTCCACAATGACTTGTCAGCTGGACAGTTAATGTATAGATATAGAAATATGCTGCTCACGCACAGAGTGACCCTGACCACATTGTGCCATCTTAAGTGTGCTATGAACATTGACAAGGCTGTGTCTCACGAACATGGGCCAATGTTTTCGTCTGTGACTGGGTGCAATCTACGAGCGGGTGCAATCTATGAGTGGGTGCAATCTATGAGCGGGTGTAATCTATGAGCGGGTGCAATCTATGACCGACTTGAAAGAAAACGGTTTATTTAGGGCAGATGTAGATATGAATTGAAATAAAATGAGTGATACAAAGTCCCATTAACATTTTCCACCATTTATATCTTCATCTGCCTGGTCATAGATTGCACCCGGTCATAGATTGCACCCGGTCATACATTGCACCCGGTCACAGATGACAACAATGGCCCGATCTCATGAGAAACAGCCACAACAGAACATCATACAGAGTGTCATATAGCGCTGTGTCATGACAACCGCAACCACTCTATTCACACTGCCAACAGCAATCTCGTGAGGTCTTGGCTCTACCTGTTCCTGGTGCGGGTTTGGTTAGTGTCCTACAATAAGTCTGAGCTCTGCTGGGTTACTACTGTAACAAAATGATAACTCAGAAGAGGCATACTTTGGGATGTAATACCCTGTTGGGTAACTCGCAAGTGCTGCATTGGTGCATCATGCCAACCCTATGTCTCAAACATGTAGGGTCGGCATGATGCTTGAATGCAGCACTGGCGAGTTACTCACCAGGGCTGCATTAATGCTTCGTGAAAACCAAGGCATGATGCATCAATGTACTATGCCGTCCTTGAAAGGTAAACACTCATGTTATGACCATAATGGTTACAGAACTGGCTTACTTTTAGTTTGGTATCAAATGCAAGGTTGATTTAGGCAAACCTGTGTAACGTTTCATGCAAAGATTGATATTGCAAAGAGTCTCTGTTGATGGTTGTAGGGGGACAAGGTAGGGGATGTGCCTTGTACAGTGACTACAATCTGTATTCACAGCCGTATAGTTTTTACAATGTCGAGATGACCAACCTTAGAACAGGCTATCGGTGAATGTATCAAAAGACAATATAAAATATATATAGTAATTATAAGGGCTTCGTCAGCAATAATAAAAAGCTCAACGGTGTGGAATTTGACGAGCAGAAAAAAGTTGAGGCCAAATCTATATCATACGGACCTCCGTATGATTTGGAGAACAGCACCCAGGGCCTGCACAACGTGGCCTTATTTTGCTGGGTTGTATGTAACAAGGGTGCATTTACTCATTAATCCTAAAACTATGCTTCAAAGCTTTGTAAAGTGCGCATGGAAGGTATTTCTAGAATATTCACAAAAATTAAAAATGGGCTTCAAGCTTCAATGCCTAAAATATCTGTACTATTATCAAACTGTGGAAACGATCGTTGGTATTGTTATATAAGCACCGACCCCCCCCCCCCCTTTTGTTCTAATAATGTGAATGTATATTTATTTGTCAGATATTAAATAGTCCACGGAGCTGTAGATAATGTTTTGGAAGGGAATTTAAAACTATTCCTTCACAAAGTGGCAACATTATTGTTTTATTCTAATATGCACCAATAAAATATTGTAAAAGCTTCATAATCACAATTCTTTCGCATTCCTTCTTCTTTTACTCCTTAAGAAAATGTGTTTATCAGGTCAAATTTGATACGATTGCAATAAGAATGTGAATGTACCAAAAGACTAGCATGGACGCCTTGCCCTACTTCTGCTAGAACCGCTAACAATCGTTTATGTACAAAAGTATTCCCTAGTCCACATATGGAAAATATTCTTAGTCCCAAAAAAGGTTTGTTTCTGGTCACCCGACCGACCCTATCAAAACAGGGCTGACCCTAATTTTTTTATGCATTTTTTCCCCCGAATTTCTACCCATTTTTGGTCAATTTTAGGGTCTTCAGAGAGGTTGGGTAGTACTTTCATGTTAAAAAAAATAAGTTTGAAAAAAAAAGAAAAAAAGCGGCCCTACATTTCTTGCCGTTTTACCGGAAACAAATTTTTTTGGCCTTATCATAAATGCAACATTGCATTGCTGCCATTTACATCAATACAATGTCTCGTTAAGTTGATACTCATTCCTGATTAGCCATGATTAAGCTACAGAATTATTCTCCATCACCAAATTCTAGCAGATGATGTCAGGTTTAATGCATTTTGATATGCAAGTTGGGCCAATGTTTTTGTCTATAATCGGGTGCCGTCTATGACCAGGGTGCCATCTCTGACCGGCCTGAATGGAGGCGGTTTATTTAGGGCAGATGTAGATTTTGGTTGTAAAGGTTAATGAATGTTATAACTCTTTAAAGTAGTAATTATTTAGGCCGGTCAGAGATGGCATCCGGTCAGAGATGGCACCCAGTCAAAGATGGCACCCGGTCAGAGACGAAAACATTGGCCCAAGTTCGTGAGACACAGCCATAGACTAATGATCCTGCTAAAGGATAACTATTTGGCCATCACTGATGCTGTCAGATGGAGACAGGAGGGAGGCCGAGGCATCCCAGCAGTCACATCATACCTCCCAGCAGTGACGCCACACCTCCCAGCAGTGACGTTGTACCTCCAAGCAGTGACGTCATACCTCCCAGCAGCGACGTCATACCTCCAAGCAGTGACGTCATACCTCCCAGAAGTGACGTCATTAATCTCAGCAGTGACGTCATACCTCCCAGCAGTGACGTCATACCTCCAAGCAGTGACGTCATACCTCCCAGAAGTGACGTCATACCTCCCAGAAGTGACGTCATACCTCCCAGAAGTGACGTCATTAATCTCAGCAGTGACGTCATACCTCCCAGCAGTGACGTCATACCTCCCAGCAGTGACGTCATACCTCCCAGCAGTGACGTCATACCTACCAGCAGTGACGTCATACCTCCCAGTAGTGACGTCATACCTCCCAGCAGTATGGCCACCTACAGGGTACCCCGAGAGCTGTATCTGCGGCTAGCGGATCAACATAAAACGGTGGTGTTGGAGTTATGCCCTGCAGAGACCACCAGCTTTGTGGTATATCCTGCAGAGACTTGAGTTGTCTTTGTAAATGAGGTGTGGCGGCCATGTTGGTCTTACCGCCACGCCCCGTGAAGGAGCGCTACACACCGTCCGGGCCCAATACCAGACGTTTTGCTCCAGGTATCAAGCAGAATCTATTTTTTAAGGTTGGTAAAGGCTCCCAAAATCTTCTTCCTGTAGTTCAACCGTATGACATAAATATTATAGAAGCTCAAAGGAGATAATGAGTAAAATGGACCGACATGTTTCAGCCTATTACAGGCCTTTGTCAAGGTAAATTTATTGATGAGAAGACGTAAACTGAAGTGCCCTTGGAGTCTTATTCAGGCCTCCAATTTTATGACCTTTCTATATATTGTATGTTATTCAGGTACAGTTAACGCAATTGTCAGAGATGAACGGTAAGATATTTGTCATATAGAGCAGGGGTAGACTAGACTGGAAAGGGGGGGGGGGCTGGTTATTTGGCCACCGACCCAAATAGGTCTGGAGTATTTTGGGGGATTGGAGACATTATATTATAGGCCTTTGTATGTTTTTGTATACTGAATTAGTGTGAAGGGACGCCTGTGGTTTGTGGTATCTAGAGTTTTCCAGCACCTCGCCCACACCTCAGAAGGAGGCTAGACCGCCGCCCCGCAGACCGCCATGGTGGCGTGGCATGGAATGGGAATAATGTAAACGGAATGCCTGCAGTGGTTATTTGGCAAACAATACCAGAATATGAGCTCCTTTCTATCCGATGGAGAGACGCAAGAATCTCCACCCAGGTATATATAGGTTAACATGCTGAATACGGCATTGATGGGACCAAAGATCTTCGTATTTCACTTACCACGTGAAATAACCCTCTCCCGTATTTCACCGCCTGTCAGGTCATCATAATTGATCACATGACCATTATGAAATAGTGTTTTTTTCAGATCAATTAAGTGACGATTTGACAAATATTGTTAATAATGACATGGCACTTGTTTAGTACAACAAACTGTGATGGTGAACTTGCACTGTAAATAGTAAGTGTAGGTGCACAGTAGGATCTACTGTAGGTTCACAGTAGAATGTACTCTAGAATGGATTCTACTGTTACCATTGGATAGTCTTTGACCGGGTGCCATCTTTGACCGGGTGACGTCTTTGACCAGGTGACGTCTTTGACTGGGAAAAGTTAATATATATTATAACACTATATATTACAATTTCCCCAGCCTTTCAATGTACATAGCCCCCCATTTCAGCTGTTTTAATCTTGCCAGTCAAAGATGTCACCCAGTCAAAGACGTCACCCAGTCAAAGACGTCACCCACTCAAAGACTATCCAGTTGTTACAAAGTCGTGAGACTGAGCCTACAGTAGAATCAACTGTACACCTACAAAAACGGCTGCCAACCTTTTACAGTGTGACAAATGAGATCAGGGTCTATAACCCTCTATGTGGGTTAAACATGCAATAAGCAGGGACTCATGTGTAGCCATTTGTAGCCTAAATACATAATTGTGGAGGATTTAGAGGTTCCTGCATTAATGCCACTTTTGACGTCTACGGTTTAAATGTGAGCCCTTAAGTTTTGTAGCCAACGGGCGAATTTGTGGGCTAAACACCCAAACCCCTCCTTCGTCTGTGCTACACCCTCTATACACAGGCTAATTCACACTAAACCACACCCACATCTTGTGTAGTTTAGCATTCAGAGAAACATTGGGCATGTGGAATGCAATAACGGTCTGTGGAGTTTTGAGTTTGTAAGTGTGTATTTATTTCAATATAAGATCTACAAAATACAATATAAATACAATATATATATATATATATATATATATATATATATATATATATATATATATATACATATATATATATATATATAAATGTATATAACAGGCAATGTATGGTAATATGACAATGCTATAGGGCGGTGCCCATACATGAGGGCAGAGGCAGAAGGCCACTTTGGGTAGAGACAAAGTTCTGCTAAGCCAGGTGAGGCAATGATGAGGTTCATTTGTTACAAGTTGCTGTACATGGAGTCTAATGAGGCTGTCCCCAATTAGTCACCTCTAAGAGGTTGTAGGCCTGCACGTGGAATGAATGAATTCTTAATAATCATCCGATTTACAGGCTGTAAAAACTGACATTTGACAGAATATTCAGGAAGTTTAAAAAAAGGGGGGGAGGTGGGGGCGCGGCACTGTTTTGTTACACCCGGTCCGGTTGCCGGAAACCAACCTTACTTTTCTTTACCTTAGTATCAGTTTTGCTTCTTTTCCCACTTAACCCAGAGCCACTTCCAAGTCCCTCCATGCTGCATAAACACATGATACAACTGGAATAGGGACGGACCAAGGGGAGCGGAGGAAAGCCAAGGAGAGGGAAAACACTAGACACGTCTAAGTCTAACATCTAACATCTAAAGATCCTTCCATACTGGATAAGGAACGACTGGGAGAAGTGAGAAAGAATGGGCAATGTTACCTTTTTAAGGGTTAACCCTTTAAGGATGGCATGATACCTAAGTGCATCATGACCTTGGTGGTAATGATGCATGAATGCACCCGGTGCGAGTACCTCGCCAGTGCTGCATTCAAGCATCATGCCGACCATACCAGGTTTAAGACACTCCTGAAGAGTTGGCATGATGCACTAATGCAGTACCAGCGAGTTACTAGCTGGGGTGACTTTATGCATCATGATGACAAAAGTCATATTTTAACCACATCCATCCTGAAAGGGTTAAGTTGCCTTAAAGAAACGTCTGTGGTCATGATGCATATGAGATCTGTCGGTGCCTACGAGTTACTGCTGGTGCTTCAAGGCAGCCCAGGCTGTAGTGATGCATTCATGCATCATGACGACAAAGGACATTGAACATAAGAGCACCATACTGTCCTTAACCCTTTAAGGACAAATGTCGCTAACAATGACATTTGTTGTCATGATGCACTAATGCAGTCCCGGCGAGTAACTCGCCAGCTGCATTGGTGCATCATAACGACCCTCCAGTGGTGTCTGAACCCTGTATAGCTAGCATGATGCTTGAATGCAGCACAGGCGATTTACTCGCTAGGGCTGCATTCATGCATCATGAAGACCAAGAGCATGACGAAATAAGGTATCATGCCGCCCTTAAAGGACTTAAAGCCCCGAGACGGCTGTAGTGGGTGGGGGCTGGTGGGGGCTGTGTTGTCGGGTTGCTAGGAGGACAGCGTCCTGTTGTCATGGTGACCAGGTTGGTGTTATGGGGGTGGTGGCAACACACGGGTGCTGTGTACACCAGGAGTAAACCGAGCCGGGCCGGGGGGACGCCTGGTCACCCTAACCGGCCACACCCCTCCCACATACACCACACACACCTATATACCACATGGCGGCCATTTCTTAAAGCTGACCTAGCGATATGGCTATTTCTTAAAGTCGACATGGCGAAATGGCCATTTCTTAAATCTGACATGGCGACATGGCCATCGTACAGGGTCATTTCTTAAAGCCGACATGACAACATGGCCATTTCTTAAAGCCCACATGGCCACATGGTCATTTTTAAAATGAAAATGGGACTTGCATGGTCATGTAGATGAAATGGGACGTTGGGCATCTCTTAAATCTGACATGACAACACAGCCATTTCTTTAAGCTGACATGGTGACATGGCCATTTCTTAAATCCGACATAGCAACAGGGCCATTTCTTAAATCCGACATGGTGACATGGCCATTTCTTAAAGTTGACTAGGTGACCCTGCCATTTCTCAACTCCAACATGACAACATGGCCATTTCTTTAAGCTGACATGGTGACATGGCCATTTCTTAAATCCGACATAGCAACAGGGCCATTTCTTAAATCCGACATGGTGACATGGCCATTTCTTAAAGTTGACTAGGTGACCCTGCCATTTCTCAACTCCAACATGACAACATGGCCATTTCTTTAAGCTGACATGGTGACATGGCCATTTCTTAAATGCAACATGGTGACATGGCCATCTCTTATATCCGACATAGCAACAGGGCCATTTCTTAAATCCGACATGGTGACATGGCCATTTCTTAAATGCAACATGGTGACATGGCCATCTCTTATATCCGACATGGCAACATGGCCATTTCTTAAAAAGCGACATGGCGACATGGCCATTTCTTAAATGCGACATGGACATTTTTTAAAAGCAACATGGCCACATGGCCATTTCTTAAAAAGCAACATGGAGACATGGCCATTTCTTAAATGCGACATTTTTTAAGAGCAACATGGCAACATATATGGCCATTTCTTAAATTCTGACATGGCCATTTCTTAGGAATTGATATTGGGCATGGCCATGTGAATGACATTGGACATGGGGCATCTTTTAAATGCGACATGCGACTTGGGGCGACTCACATCAAGGGCCATTCCCATTAGGCTGCCTCAGGCCCTGCAGGTTAGGCCGCATGTAGACTTAGAGCTACTGGTTTAATAGGGCAGATGCCGTCGGGGGGGGGGGGGTAACAACAGGTCGGGGGGGGGGGGATTCCACCCTCTGTAGCGGATGACAGGCTTTAGTGCAGCTATGTGTCAACAATACGCATTTTGTCGATACTTTGTTGCAATTGTATGTAAACAATCTAAATTTTGTGGACGCTCTATAGCGATTTGGTGTGGAAAATCTGCATTTTCGGGTCATTTTTGTACACTGTTAGTCAGGGGCGTGGCAACCGGGGAGGATGGGGGGGGGGACATGTCCCTCCCACACTTTTGACAAACCCCCAAAAAAGTCAAACCAAAAAGGTCAAGTAGAAAGGGGTCAAAAAGAGCCATAATACCCCTATCCCCCCCCCCCCGCTAATTTAAAACTGCATGCCAGGCCCCTGCGTTAGCCTAAGCATGGTGTGATATATACTGACTTTTTTTTTGTCACATCAAGGATTGTTTGTCGCTGGCTGTAAATTGATTAGATTCTTGTCATAAATTTGTGGCCAAAAAAACTTTAAAAACTCAAACTATTTCTAGCAGTTTTGTGTTGACCATGGCGATTTTGTAACACTTTACCTCAGTTGAGTAGTATCCCCTCCCCCTGCCCCCCCCCCGCTCCCCCCAACGCCATTTTACATATGGCCACTCCCTGAAGCCAGTCGTCCACTGGCCGATGGAGTGGGTTATGTCACAAATATTATTTGGAGTACAGTACACATATGCTGGGTTTTATTGATCTAGTGTGGCCGACAAAACCCTGTGTTTTATATTATTGAACGATGTTGACCAGGTATAGTCTTTGACCGGTGTAGTCTTTGACCAGCAAGTTTCAAAACAGCAGAAATGGGGGCTATGTACTCAGAAATGCAGGGAAACTGAAGTAATACATCCTGAATCATCAAACTACTCTCCCAATGCATGGACTCGATAGTCAATACTATAGCCCTGCTCACTACAAACTCGAGCAAACATGTTTAATGGAGTGATCATTTTTTTAACCAAAGCGGGAGGGTTAGGCGCAACAATCTCTCCCCCCCCCCCCAAAAAAAAACACACAAAAAAACGAGAGAAAAAACAGCCCCCCCCCCTTTTGTTAAGAAATGATCACTCACTTAGTACCAGAAAGCCCCGACAGGTTGACACTCGGTAGTCGGGTGTTTGGGCAGCAGCTGAGCGGCCCAAGTCATGACCTACATAGCCTTATATGTAAGTTATTACTACATCGGGGGCTTGGGGGAATTTCCCAAAATGGCAATTTTTATTCCGACCCGCCCACCAATCAGCCAAAGGTAATCTCGACACCATCGCAATGCGTTTGGATTTTTAGAAATAAAAAGAGAAATTGCATGCGCCTGTGGAACCATGCCTCTTTGTGGGCATTCAAATGGACATATTTAGTTTTAACCACCAGCATGGAGGCTTTTTGAGCTTTGCCTTCCCCCACGTCCAAGGGCCTGTCTTTCATTATGACCCCCTCTCCTATATCCGCCAAGCTACCCCCCCCCCCCCCAGCTGACAATAAATGACTCACCCTTTATTGTTATGGCTCACTGTAAGTTATATCCGATTTCCTCTACAGTGTATCCATAACCATGAACCGGTAGAAGGAAAAGATACAGATAATTATTTGTATCGTTAATAAAATAACTAGTAGGGCTTTTATACATGAAAGAATTTGGCAGCGGAGCAGAGTGGGGGGAGGGGGGGAGGTGGTAGCTGGGGGCCCAGCCCCTCCCCCCCCCCCCAACTTTAAAGTTGGGGGCCCAAGTATGTTTGGGCCCACCAACCTTTTGAGAAACAATAACAGTTCTGACTCAGAATCCCCTAGAATGGACCAATTTCAAGGTAAAATTCCCGAATATTTCTTAAATGTTCTCAGGGTCATATAATATGTTTCAAAACATCGCTGGATGACTAACCTAAAAATGAAATTTTTACTGCAGCCTGCGGCCCCAAGACCCCCCTTTATAACCCTCCTAACCTACATCCCTCAGGTCATTGGAGCCCCCCCCCCCCTAACTTAATCCAGATTCCGCCGCCCCTGAAATTAATAATAACATGGTAGTAATGTTCTAAATGAAAGGGCTAGCTGAACGAATCACGATAGATCACACTATAAAGATAAATGAATACTAAAGATGGCAGTTTTGAAGAGGATCAACTATGATACCTTTTGTTGTGACAACGTGTGGAGCACCTTCTCCTCACAGAAGTACCAAATGAAGTATGCTGACTTAAAAAAGAAGTATTTGATATTTTTGTGCTGTACATATTTTCATGGATTTCGCGGATTTAAAGATGTGCGAAAATGTACACAATGTGCATATTTATCCAACATAGATGTACAACTACCATTTGTCAAAACCAGTGAATTTAAATCTATGCAAAACTATATTTTTGAGCAAATCTGCGAACATTTGCACATAGAGAAATATCTACTTTTACAGTAATCAGAACTGACAACACAATGGAGAGTGTATAACTCCCTGTTGGTGATTCAATGTAATTTTAGGCCAAATTTAAAAAAAAGTTTGTTTCAGGTTACCCGACCGACCCTAGCAAAACCAGGCAGACCCTGCGTTACTTTTGTGCAATTGTGAAGAAAATTTTATATTCATACCCTTTTTGGGTAATTTTTAGGGTTTACACAGAGGATGGCTCATACTTTCATGTTGCAAAAAAAAAAAAATATATATATATATGTACGACCAACCGACCGAAGTCTTTCTTCCCATGTTACCTGAAACAAACCTTCTTTTTGGCCTTAGGAAACAGTTGTCCCATTACTTTACTTGATAGGTGAAAGAGTGGTTGTGCACAATGTCTGATTGTGAGGCCTTAACTATACAGTGTGGGGCCTACCGTGAGTCATGGCTACTCAGGGCAGGAGAGGAAGTGACATGCACTGAGGCCCCCTGGTGTCAAATACAGTAACCGTCCCCAGCTACTGTAACAGTATCTATTTCCACGGGTGTAAATTTTCGCGGAAGAGTGAACATTGGCAATTTCGCGGGTATTTATTCCATATTTAAGCATATAAAAATTTAGTGGATTTTTCATTTCCACGAAAATATATACGCAGAGAAATAAAATACTTCCACAGTATATTGTTTGTGGATAAGAAATAATAGATCTACAGAAACAACTCGGATACAACCTGGTTGACTACATTTTTTTTTCAGCATCTGCCTCGTTATAATAAAGTGCTCGTTGTAAGAGAGTTAATTAGCATGTATTGGGCTGAAAGTGGACAGAGCTCTTTATAAGCCAGTCCTCGCTATACCTTAGTTTATCAAAGCCGAGTTTATCATAGCCGGGACGTTTCTGATTACATCAAAACCCATTTACTTTGCCATATGTCACCAAGATATGACTTGACAGGGATTTGACCTTAGGACCTCTGCATCATGAATCAACCATGCTAACCACTACACTATGAGGGACAGGTGACATAAGATATGCCCAGGTACAACCCACTCACAATACTCACACCCTGATTGTACCCTAATCTTGGACATGAGATTTGGCTGAGCTGGTTGCTGGTGACTAGGGGGATACAGTTGGTACCAGAGGAACACATGGTGACGCCACCAGTATCTCGCTAGTGCCTAATAGACATCCACTCTACTCTAGATACTCTACAGACTTAGTTTGGATCGGTCCCAGATATAAAAACATGAAGCCTCCATTAGTCATGGTGTGATTATTGAGAGTAGGTCAGCCATCTTTGTGTGTCACATAACTCTTTAATGCATCATGCCTTAGTCTTCATGATGCAGTCCTGCAAGTAACTCACCAGTGCTGCATTCAAGCATCATGCTGACCCTATGGGATTGAGACATTCCTGAAGGGTCGGCATAATACCCCAAGGCAGCACGAGTGAGTTACATTGGTGCATCATGACGATAAACGTCACCTTTTAGCAACATCCGTCATTAAAGGGTTAACGGTAGTGTGTGACATGGAGGAAGCTTTGACCCATATACCAGGTGTATGTCACATGGTTATTTCCCACTTCCTTATGGCCCGCACACGGCTCCTTAACGTGACTATACAGTACATGTACAGAGACACAAGGCACATACCACACCTACACACACCACAGGACACTAACATGGGGGAGGAATGTGCAGAGACAACTTTTGTGCTAATTGTATTCCTTATTATCAACCCACTGTCATTCGTGGGTTATATTACTGGTGTCGTATTTGCGGTAGAGGATGTGCTGAAGCCCTACCTGTCAGACAAGGACTTCAACATACCTGCCGAGTGCTCCTTTGTAGGAGCCATTGATCGTGGGACAAAGGGATGTACCTACAAATCGGGGTAAGTTATCTTTAGCTCTTTCCTTACTAGTGGCCTGTATTATAAGTGCCCAAGTGTTCATCAATTCCATGTTGCCTTTACCTTTGGGACTTAACCAAGACCAGCATTTTATGCATTGACATACTATATATACCACTGTGCCCTGTTGCTCATACAAGACCAACCCTGATTGGGTGGTATCCTGTTAAAATTATAGAGAAAGGTAAGAACTCAAGGATGATACTTTGTGGCTATGATTATAGTGGCAGGTTTACAATTCTGTATAAAATGATGATACAAAGAACCACCTTCCCCATACTTTAATTACCCCTATACTAGTAAACAGGTAACTGTGTCTTTATTTAGTAGCGCCCGGTATCTTCCTTGTGTTGAGATAAGAGTGACTTACAAGGACCTTGATGGGGTGCCAAGAACTGCAACTATTTGGGAGAATAACCACAGAAATAAGGTAGGATAATGGTGTTACTGGACATTGATGCGTGTTGTAGTCTGTACTCCCTATTTCTCCACCCCACACTCTACCGGTCATACATGGTTACCTGTCAACTTTGATCAACTTGGTGAGACTTGATGCCACAAAATGGCTCCCTATAGTTTACATCATAAAGAGCAGGTTTGAGAAAATGGGATATTATATCATCAAATGAATTGACAAAAATGTAACAAAGGAATATGATAACACGGTATGAACAGCAAATACTCAGCCAACCTTGGCCCTGGGCTGATCATCCATGGCTAAGGTGTGTAAGTGTCAGTTATGTGCAAAGGTTAGTGGAATAGCAAGTAGCATTTGCCTATACATGTTTTAGATTGTCACCGATGATTTTATTAGAAATTGGAAAAAAAGATTAGAGCATTGTACAAAACACTGTAAACCTTAAATACATATACGAAAATGTAAAAAGCAAGTACTCTTTTCTTGTACAGCCCTGCTTTTACAGGTCATGTGACAGAGCAGAGCAGAGGAGCATCGTCAGCCGATGGAACACCACGCGTCCTCCTTGTTACATCAACCAGCACGACGTGACCCAGGTTATAGAGACGCCCAGGTTCAGCTTAGCTGTAGCTGTCAATGCTGTGCTGTGGCCAACAGTGGGTATCTGCATAACTGTTCTGGTTTATTTATGGAGTTGCTGCCGTAAATAGTGGGTGTCATCCCACTGCCAAAACGTCTATGTCCATGTTTTAAGCCCTCAAAGCATGGATCAAATATTGGCGTCTAGACTTTAACCCTGTGTGCACTCGTTACGCACCCAGAAAGGTGTTTTACTGTATCATACAGGTTTGTGTGTTACATATACTTGAGTTTCTGTTCATAGTTGTGTTTCTCCTCAAGGAGCCATATATATTAAAAAACTACTGACTATTAAACTCTCTTACCCATTCCTCAACCTCATTTGGCCATTCTCCGACATCCCCGTCTCATTCTCCAGCGCCCCAAGAGTACCGCCGTATGTCTATATATTGTGACGTCACAGAGGGAACTCCTTGAAGGGGGGGGGGGAGGAATGTAGACAGGTTTTTGCAAATTTTTCTAATTGAGACAGGTGGCCATGTCCGTATGTTGGGAGGGCAGTATGTTTCAATTGTATGTTGTATCTATTCAGAAAAAAAACTACAAAGAGTTTGTGGAGGATGAATTGAAACCAAAAAAGTAGTATCTATATACACTCTCTGCATGTTGTTGGTATGTTTAGGCGGCATGTCTAGTATTAAATCAAGATAAAGTGAAACACCTTTCAGTTAGCACCTCCCATAGAGGAGGAGTAAAACTGTTCTATATTACAAGACAGAAAAAAACTAAAGAATAGATTTTCAGAGTATGTACCCTTAACACATAACCATGATAGAATACTGTATAATAATCAAGATACAATGCAAGGTATATGATATACATCACAGTTGTAATACTAGCAGGATATTTGCTTGCTATATATAATCAAGGAAATTATGGCAATATTTTAAAACTCAATCCATGGAAATGTGTTGAGATTCTGAGTCATATGTTTTACCAAATTAACATATTCTGTCTTTATTTTATGAGAATAAATGCAAAGTTTACGACCATTGTGTCTCTCGTGTTGTGATATTATGAAGACTTAAACACTATTAACATATATGCACATATCGGGGATAACACATACCACACTATATTATCTCCGATTATAATCGAGCACAATGCATGTCCAAACTTGTTAATTAATGTCTAAGATCACCACCAGTGGCGCTCCACTGCTGCTTAGGTATAAATGTGTGCACACTGCAGCCTTGCCCAGAGCTGGTTAGAGAGCTAGACTGCAATGGTGTTAACATCTACACTGTATGTATGTACAATACACCATAATTTCACACCTTATCGCTGATTGTATTGTCACTTACTGTCATATAGTTTATATATGGCTATGCTGTATCAGAATGAGGCTACACTCTTCAAGCATGTGCTCTGATCATTGTATTTCTATGAGAACACACAGAGGATATGTTTGATGACCATATAATCTCCTTGGAGGGTTATACAGGACATCCTCCTAGACCACATGTGTGGAAAAAGAGCTGTAGTAAGGCTATTTTACATAATCAATCTATGAAAGCGGGCTGTATGTCGGATATACTCCTAGTGTCCCGAGTCAATATCATTGATATAGCCTCAGCTTTCAGGTGCCCCAGGACTATATCCAGTACATAATGTGGGCCCCAGTGGTAGAAAGGCGAGCTGAACCAGATGATGATGTTATACTTTTTAGAGGAAAGAAGACAAAAACAAATTGTCATTCACGCCTACACTATGACTAGACATAATTTTAACCTGGAAGTGCCTGCCAGGGAAACCAGACTACATGATGGCCCTGTCCTTAAGACATATGACAGAAGACTACAAGCCTTTAAAAGTTATAAATGTTCCCAGTTTTGGAATAATCTAGCGGTTGAGGAAAGGTGTATTCCAACTCTAGATGCTTTCAAGAAAAACAGGAAAAACCTACTTACCTCTCTAAGAAAGTAATTTATTTTGCCTGTTTCCCATATGATATACTCTACATGTCTATAAAGTTATGTTATCCTAGAAACTAACTTTACCCTGTTATATATTTTATTTCTAAATATAATTAGTTCTGTGATTGCCTGGTACACGCCACTTGTCTGTAAAACTGTTATTATCATGAGGCCCTCAGGAGCCAGGAGAATATAGGCACCACCCAATTTTTATTAAGGGCCTAACCTGTTCCCTCCTGAATTAATATTACTTTAAAAAAGATATATACCGTATTCAACGTAACAAGCGTCCAGTGCGCTAATAAGATTATTTTTATGATGTTTTTAATACTTAAGAGTTTAAATGTCCCCGAAATCGCGAAATTTGACCCTTTGTTCTAGTCTAAAAATGCCTCAAAAAGGGGGGGGCACTTATTAGGGGGAGTGCCCTTATTACGTTGAATAGGGTATATACTGCATTCACATCGAGCCAAAGAAAAACTTATCAAGAGAAAAACGGGAAAACAGTACCTTGGGTGCAGCAGTCAACATATTTTCTGATACTCTGTAGCAATAAAACTTGATCTCAATATCAGGATGTATATGTGTATGATACTTTATTAACAAGATTCTACCCTTAGAAACATACATAATTCTGATGACTCACAAAATTCCCCTTAGTACAGCATACATAGACCAATCAGGTCTATACTCAGAGAATTTGGCAGGGACAACAAAGTGGATAAAGCTCCAGAGGGAAAGTAGCAAAAAGAAAGGCTCTTAGAGCAGAGCACCCCTGAATATCGTGCGGCAAGTTCCCATCACCTCCAGGGTCATCTGTGTGCCATAAAGGGCTCTATAAACCTCCTAGGGCTGAGCACCACAAGTAGGTATCCCAGGTCATTTTCAGATATCATCATTGCAATTGTGGAAACTAGTTGGATGGATAGATCATGTTAAAAGATGATAACAGTTTAAATATCATACAAATCGGTTGAGCTGTTTCGATTTGGGAGCCATTTGAAAATGTAAAAAGGTTGTTTGGACCCTTGTCTCAGCTAGATTATGGAGGCTTATTGTAAGGACACTCTACTCCTTGCTACTTTATAGCATCTAAGAATAAAATTCCTCCTTATCCTCTGAATCTAACTTTTGATATCAACTCATTTGTACTATTCCTAGATGATAACAACGCAATTTTGTAATTATCAGGCCTATTACATAATGATTCACAAATCCTGATATTGTGGTTTTCCATATTGGGTACAAATAGGTTTACAATCGAATACAAATGTCTAAATGGATTATTTTTCAAGCAATCTCAAGTATGGATGTTTTGAGGGGTCATATTTAACCAATAATATATGGATATGGCCGACCTCGGGGTGTGTATCGATGAATAACGACCCGAGGTGCGTAGCACCGAGGTCGTTATGCATCTATACACTGCCCCGAGGTCGGCCATATCCATATATTATTAGGTTTATTATACGATATTTCGACTCAAATGCAATTATCTACCTTAAAATCGTCCAAATTTCGCCATTTTGAAGCATATTTACAAAGACTATATGGTACACAGGCAGCGCCATGTTGTTTTGACATCCCACCAACCCTGCTCGCTGATTGGTGGAGCCTGGCTACGTCATGCTTTCAATCTCCAACACTGAGTCCAACATAGAATTTGTAAGGGGGCCAGCTTGGGGTGGTGTTATAAGCAGCGTTTCCCTCCACATTCACCACAGCCGGATAGGCATGGGTGCCAGCGTGTGCGCCTGATACACCAAGGGTCCCCGGATCGAATCTGGGTGGAAACGAACCATTTTTAAAGGGCCTATATGTATGTGAAAAAAAATGCTTAGAAATATTTTAACGAAAGGGTAAGTAAAGTCCAACTTCTACCTTTATAGTAAAAAAGAAATTAGAAAAAAATATTGATTTTCAAAGAAATTATACCAAAAATTGCCTTTTCTTCTGTAACTCGGCAAATAATGGTCCTACAGGGCTGGAAATCCGCCTGTAGACTCCTTGTTTCGCCACCTCCCTCTACCAGCGCCTCCACGGCATGGTGGTTAGTGCGTCGGACTTCAAGTCTTGATGTAGCATGTTCGAGTCTCCATGAAACCTCGGATTTTATGGCCGACGATATTCCAAATCGTTCTGATATCCATCCCCATTCAGTTCTGATATTCACTTCCCCATTCAGAATCGTTCTGATATCCAGAATATCAGAACGATTTCACCTCCCCAAGTGTGCGGTATGCACCAATATCAGAACGGGCATATCACCAAAAAAGCACGATCAGAGCCCAGATCGTATAATAAGTATTGATATTGCATGTTATGTAACCTAAATATAGCAGATATGTGAGGACAAGTGCCATCAGATGTGGAGTCTGGTGCTTGAGTTAGGCCCTTTCTTACACTCTCCCTGTCATGCTGAAAGGTGTATCAACTAAATAGATAGTGCATGTCATAGAGCAGAGAAATACCTTTCAAGGACCCAAAATATTTCTATATATAATTTCAAGAAATTGTCAAAAAAACTGCTGATAAAAAACTAAAAAATCACATATTTTTATTTTAGAAATACTTCTAATAGACCTACCGCCACTTTCTATTCCTCAAAATGTAGCCATTAACGTTCCGCTTATAATGGTGTACCTTCTAGGACTGTATCTTTAATGGGATGGGAGTGAGGACAGTGTATATTCAACAGTTTCAGGGGGTTCAGTGCTTACTTCTTCTCGCGCTCTAACGCCATCAATCATGTGAAGTAGTTAGTTAATGCATCTCATAGAACAGAGAAATACCTTTCAAATAACCCCAAACATGTATATGTAGCACTTCCAAAAAGTGCCGAAAATTGACCTAAAATTCATATTTTTTTCAATTTAAAGACACTTCCAATAGACTCACCCCCACTTTCCTTACCTTAAAATGACGCCCAGAGTGTTCTGCTTGCCATGGTAAAGTTTCTGAGACTGTATCTTTAATGGCGTGGAAGCGAAATCAATATTTAGACAATGTGGCATCAATTGCTGCATGGCTACTCACTGGCAGAAGTTCCTGTTTTTCATTTTTTAGCGATTTTCCCAGCCTCAGTAGGGGTATTTAGAATCATGATGGAACTGTTCTGAAAGATCAGGGTGATGCGCATAGATTAGACCTTTTAGTAGCATATTTTAGATATGCAGTGCTCCGAATACACTGCATATGAGAGCAATTCTAAAAGCATGTGTTTCAGATATTTTTTACGCGAGGACACGGCCAAGGCAGATTGCTCCTTATTGAAGGTGTAATGCGCTGTTTGAGGTGAAGGCATCCTATTGCCAAATAAAGAGGTTTGTTTCAGGTAACATGGCAAGAAAATGTAGGGTCGGTGGTCGGAATTTTTCTTTTTTTTTAAACCTTTTTTTTTTAACATTTAAGAGTACTAATCTCCAAAGACCCAAAAATTGACCAAAAAAGGGTAAATTGCATAAAAACTTATGGTCGGCCCTGTTTTGATAGGGTTGGTCCGGTGCCGTAAAACAAACCCTTTTTCGGCCTATGTTAATAACATAGCACCTGAAATAAAGGATTATGAGCCCCCGGCATGAGGGCTAGACGAATCCTCCCGCTCAGAGTACATTCATCAGTCTCCAACAATTGACAATCTACTCATGTTACTTTGTAATTTTGGCCACCTCAGGCAAACTAACCATACACAATCACTGATGCACCGGTCCCCGTCAGGCTGTATTTAGGTTACTCATTGAGGATTTTAGTCATTTTATATAAGTGGGGTTGTTCACACAAAATCAAACAAGTATACAATGTTTATTTGGGGTAATATTTACATCAAGGGAATGCAGGTAAATGTGTGATGCAAATGGTGCTATTCAAAGGTAACTAAGATACTAGTCAGTCTTCTAGCTGATTGCTAAGAAGAATAACTCATTTTGTTGAACCAAAATACTATGTAGCTAACGCATGACTTTTAACCACAAAGATTACTTTTAGATTTTGCGGAGTGTATTTATTCATAAATGATGTTTCAATGAACAACAATAAAAATATATGACAATGGCTGGTATTATCTATCCTGATGACACATATCATATGGGACTCATGGCCTAAAGTCTTATTAGCTTCTTATCATAGAACAACATTACATTGATCCAGAATAACAAAAACCATTATAATGTAGAGAATTACAAGCTTCACAAGAAGTTGCCTTAGTAGCCAGTGTAAATGTGGTGCAATATTTATGTAGTAGCCACTCGGTGGCTTCAGTTTATCCTTGACAACATAATTAGACATACAGATAGGCAACTATCAATGAATATTAAGTTAATTGTCCAAAGTCCCATGGCAAAAAACATCTAAAATATCTCCCCATCTTACTTTTGAAATATAAAGTTAGTGTAACCATCCGACAGGCAGGCGAATGAAAATTAACAAGGTTGTATTGTAAACGATTAGCAAATGTTGTACTGCTCTGCATATATATATATATATATATATATATATATATATATATATATATATATATATATATATATATATATATATATATATGTATATATATATATATACACAGTAGGATTACATACCCGACCCGGTTATGATTTTATCATATTGTACATACATGGTATTGATTCATGATAATTCCGTTATAATAGTTTCCTGGTTATCATACAGGGTTGCATATAAGTTTAAAATATCTCGCATATAAGTTTAAAATATCTCGTATATTTATAAGTGTTGTTCTCGGTATTTTCTGAGACATTTAAGTTCCTTACACACAGTTACTTATCAACCAAAGAAAACATATCTTAGACACTACAAAACTGAGAATCTTGCTTTCTTAAGAACCTAATGCATTTAATGAGAGCATTTTACAATCTGATTTTGGAAATATTATACATGGTGCGGGAATAAGATGAAAGATTTAGTCCGTTTTTCCATGTTTTATTTCATTCTCAAAGGCCCAAAACCTAAAATCAAAATTACTTCTATATGTTAGCAAATGATCTGAAAAATTTCCGAGAAAGAGTCTGCTCCCCTTCCTGAAGCATTACATTTATTGATATGAGAAGGGGACAAGACGATGAACGATGATAGCGTCTTGGGCCCGTGTGAAACATACACACACCGGCCTATTTATTAACATTTAATAAAAATAACACACACCTGCCACACCTGCCTGAAGAAGTAAACTAAAAGTTTATGAAACGTTGCATCTTTTCCCCTGATCTCGATGTTCAACTTACCCCAATAAAAAAATCATTATACCCAAGTCAACTTGTTTGGTTTTGTGTGGCTACCCTGCAAACAAGATCTCGGGCAGAACTCGAACTTCCTCTACGCCCCACATTGATGTGACAGGGATTTTCCCAGCCACAGACACCATTTTCTTTGTTTTGTAGCCAGATACGCAAGAAACAAAAGTACCACATCAATGCAAATGTAATCCAAGGGATTGGAAACGCCAGGCCAACATAGGGGTGGGGTAAGTATAACCTGGGCGTCTCTATAACCTGGGTCACGTTGTGCTGGTTGATGTAACATGGGGAGGTAGAAGGAGGACGCGTGGTGTTCCATCGGCTGACAATGCTCCAGATCTCTTCTGTGGTATGATTAATCTGGGATCTACACCTTACGTATGAACAAGGCTGAAGAACATAGAAATCAGAAATCAGTAATTCTGTTTATACACAGATATATACATATATATATATGTATATATATATATATATATATATATATATATATATATATATATAGAGAGAGAGAGAGAGAGAGAGAGAGAGAGAGAGAGAGAGAGAGAGATGATATGTATAACATGCTATGTAGATAGATGATATGTATAACATGATATGTTCATATAATAAATATGTTTATATCAATTTGAATGTATATACACAGTAAACACCCTACGTAGTTCCAACATAGCTCAGAAGTTTCCCTAGGTATTTGTCCAAATTAAAGGTTTGAGATTGGTAATTTTGGAAGATTTGTGGACGTAAAAATGTCAAGGTATATTTACGTTTAACCGACGTAGAAGTTGATATGATTTATGTTTATCTACCTCATTCAGACTTAAATCTATGTTATCAATCTACGTAGATCTATGTTAAAATACTCTTCAACTTTAAGTGAGTCGATGACTTCTCAGTGTCACTCTAGGTGGCAGTATTATCAATTATGAAGAGAATATTACAACTCTTTAAAAAATCTACAACATTCAAGCAGAAAATTCTCACTAATCATGAATTCAATATCATGCAAATATACTGTACTCTATAGAATATTTATATATGAAGCGGACACCACGTTGATGGTAATGGAAGAAATATAAAGCCTTTCTGCAGTCAAATTATTCAACAGATCTATACTGTCAGGCTGTTCGGTTGAACTACAAGAATATACTATATAATTAGAGAAAATTATAGTAGTTATTTTGTATGAATATTTTCTGTTAATGTTAACTTGTCTGCAATGCAATACAAGTCTTTGTCTGATTCCCACTATGTAGAATTATATGTAATGTGTTTAGACCCAAGTTGAACGTAGATTTACATCTGAGCTACCTCAATCAGACCTGTGGGTTTGAGAGTGGTAAATAAAGCATTTTGACATTCATAAACCCTCTTAAATTACGTCGTTCAGACCAAAAAGCAAAGTAGAATTACGTCTGACCAACGTAGTTGTTAGCTTCCTCATCAGTGCCTCAATATAACAATGATAGTCCCTTAATATGACTATTAATAATTTGAATGGGGCCTTTCTATGTATATATATATATATATATATATATATATATATATATATATATATATATATAGATGCATTTGTCTGACCAAATTTAGAAAATCCCCCAGCCACCCTAGGATTGGTGCAATATACATGTGCACTTACAGGTATACCTACCATATTGTTGTGATCGTTCTCTCGAATGGTCGCAATCCTCTCCACACCGTCTAGGTCATGGTACGACACGCGTATCTCCACACACAGATATTGACTGTGTGAACGCCCCCTGTTGGAACTTTGATCATAAAGACATAGAGATATATATGAGCATCATCATGGTGTCTCTGATGACCAGAGATTAAAAGGACAGAAATGCAGCGGTTCATGTACTCAACTACAGGGGCTCCGGCAAGTAACTCTCCCAGCGATGCATTGCTACATCATGCCAACCCTTTGTGCATGTATCAACCCTGTAGGGTGGTCATGATGCTTCAATGCAGTCCTGGGAGTGGCTGTATGAATGCATCATGACGAAGAAGTGCATGCTGCATAAATACATTATGCAGCCCTCAAAGGAGGAATTAGAATATTAAACAGATTATTACAACTTTGAAGATTATGTCCCGTCATAGAGATTCATTACCATTTACAATGTATTTAGTAATCATTACCCATGTTGTCTCCTTGTTCACTAGTGTATGTAGTTACTTACCTATTTCTACAGTCCTTCATACCATGGTTTACCAATCCCACAAATGAACAGCTAGTCTTGATGGTGAAGTCTTTATCTGATGGGTTCTGCAGTATGCCTTGTATTGCCCGCGTAAGTATTCCAATACCGATCCCCATTAAGATTAAGAAGGATAGTGTACCGAGAGCAAATTGAAGCCTGCGTTCCATGTTGAAGCTTGCTTTATGGGTCTGTGGTATAGGCCGTTATGTGGTATAGAACCTCCCCGAGTACCTGTAGGCGGTGGTGTAAAGGACGGCTATGTAGCCACTACACATCACAACGCACTGCAAGGTAGAAAGTAGAACAACATTGTCATAGGGTAGACTGACCTAAAGGTAACCATGTACCATGATATGTCCACCATAATTATATAGTTACTCATGTATGCTATTGTATTTATTTGTCACTTTAAAAGTGTGCTGTGATGGACAAAAACAGAGCTTACTATGGATGAATGTGTACAAAATAGAGGTGGTCATCTGAAGGCACATGGTTACCTTTAGGGCAGTCTGCCCTACTCTCAATCAGCAGTTCTTCTCCCCTCTTACTGCACAGAGCGGGGTTGCTGTATTCAGGGGACACCAGGAAGTGGCTGTAGGTGAGGAGAAGGTGGGATGGGAAGGTGGGTATAGAGTGTGTAGTAGGGTAGGGGTCAGAGGGGGAGGGAGAGGTGTCCCCCCACCTCAGTGGTTATGGTGCATCCTCAGAAGGTTCAACAAGAGTTGTAGAGTCGGTGCCCTAAATCTGACTGTATAGACTAGATACATGTGAAGTTTGACCAGATGCATGTGACGTTTATATGGGTTAACCTACCTGTGTTCAAGATGGCGGCACCTCTAGCTGGTCTCATGTGTATGACTGCGCAGACGCAGAAGTCGTCATGGTGTTTTATTACATCTATATCTGCAGGAAGTAGAGCATTTCCAATGTCCTACAAAGTCAGTACTGTGACGGGTTGTATCATTCTGTCCTGAGACATGAGGTGGTACCGATGGAGGTAGTCTCTGTATGACACCATCCTGAGACTAAGGGTGGTACCAATGGAGGTAGTCTCTATACGTCTGACACCATCTTTAGTCATTGAGTCCCCCCCCCACATGACCTAGAGGCAATGAGCAGCTATTGACCCTACAGTGGGCATCGACGTTGTATCTAATGTCCACCAGATGGCAGTACCAGCACTTTATCCTTAGTTTAGTTCCAAACGTTATTATATGGAGATTTTCCTAAATCTTTAATTTATCAAAATATAAAATTACTCTAAATTGTATGCTTTTGGTATCTGGTCCTGCAGAGGTTCTAGAGGTTCCATTTTGGTGCTCGGATGGTCTGTGCATGTGTGGCAGAAGCGAAGTTAATGTGCGCAGTTCTTAATCGTTTGCTAGTCGGTGTGTTCAGCCGCGACCGGTGCTACCGCTTCTGGCTGGGGATCCCCTTGTCCCGGGGCGGCGCGTTCGTTTTTTTCCCTCAGTACCGCTCTGACTTTCATCAGTAGCATTCCCGCTCTATTCATGCCTCTCCATGGATGTTGCTGGTACCGCTTTGCATTGTTGTATACACTACTACCATTGGGGAATCCCCCAGCATAGTATTCATGTCTGGTACTCTCAATAAGCCTGTGGGGGTGCGATTTCAGTAGCTCCTTCCTCGGCCCTTCATTGTTGCTGAATTTGAGCATCATACCTTCCTCAAGTACTTCATCTGCAATACTTAGCCATGGACTGTGGTTGGGTACGTCACAGGAATCCCCAACCGCCTTTATCTTCATTGGGTCCTTCATCAGTAATATGGCTGCAGCCTTCTCATCTTGTTTGAGGGTCGCACACTTTTTGTATTGGAAGAATTGTTCCACCGAGTCAAAATTGAAGTCGTTGCCATCCACCTTTTTTGCCATGAAGCTTGCTTTGTGAAAATTGGATAGTGCGGTCTCCTCACCATTATACACCAGGCCGCAGGGAGTCAGTCGAACACGGCCCGGCGCGTCCTGTGCTGCTATGACGTCACGGGGATTCCCCTCGGCGTCCCTCTCGGTGTTATCCGGTCTGTTTGCCGCCTCAACTCGCTTGGCTTCGTACTCACTGGGTCTGACCTCACTCAGGTTGATGGTCTTGTTGCCAGCCTTTCTACCGGGTAGGAATTGACGTGGTATTTGGTCTACTTCCGCCACAGTGATGAATAGATCGTTAATCTTGATCCCTTCAGATGTTGTGGTAACTGATATATCTTTGTGCAGTTTGTTGGTGTCACTCACTACTTTGAAGATCCTCTTGGCTCTCCTTGTCTCTGAGTCCTCAAATCTTTCTACTGACAGATGTGACCACCTTCTGTTTCTTCTAAGAATGTTTCTTTTTGCTAGTACCCTGTTTGTGGCCTCCACACTGACAAAGTTAATTCTAATAGAGGGCTTTTCTGCAAGCATTTTACCCACACGCTCAGTCGATAGTACATCCCTATCCTGTATATTCATTTTAGCGCTTCTAAATGCCACTCCCATAGTATTGCTGAGGTTCTCATGTGGTCTATAGGGTTCACCCAACACAATGAGACTGCGATCATCACTCTCTGTGTGGTATATTCTACCTGGGATGGATGGGGATTTAGGGTCATGTCCCTCTTCCGACCCTTGATGGGTGATGTCTTTAACTGCTTCGTTCACTTTATTCGCGTCGAGTTGCTCCTGTATGGCCTTATTAATGTCTGATAAGCCATCAAGTTGGGTCTTGAAACTCGCCTCCTGTTCCTTAAGTCTCAACTCCAGCACTTTGTTGAATTCATCCCTCAACTCAGTTTTTGTCGTGTCAATCCTAACCGTGTTTTGCTTACATTGGTTCCTGATGATGGACCTGGTTTCCTCACTTTTACTCTCTATGTATTTCTTGTTCTTTGTAATCTCAACCTTGTTAGTATCAATCTCCTTTTGAAGTGCCTTATTGTGGTTCTTCATATCTGACTCAAAATTGTCAAGTCTAGCCGTGACTGTTGATTGAACGTCACCGATCTTTGTATTGACCATTGTTACATCCTCACTGAGCCTATCTAGTTTGCCATCTAAGTCTTTAGGAACTGTCCCTATCAGGGTGCTGATAAGCCCTGCTTGCCTATCAATCATGTCCAGCAGCTGCTGGTATCGTTTTGCATTGGGGCTGTTGCTAACTGGTACTGAGTGTAGGTCTGAGTCTACTTTACCTTCTCTCGGTGTTTGTTGACATTCCCCACTGACAGGTGAGGTAGTAGTGGTAGTGCTAGTAGTACTAGTGTTGGCGCTAGCCTTCCCCGGTGTTGACTCGTCGCTGTGTCCGCCAACATGCTCAATTTCCTCATATTGGCTGGAGTCAGATGACTCACTACCTGTGTCAAGTAAGTCATCATTAAGGATGTTCCTCCTGGTGTTCTTCTGTGAGGCCGGGGGGGTCCCTTTATCTTTGTCCTTCCTCTTGGTTTTCTTGTTGTTAGTCGACATGGCGGGTGGCAATTTGAAAAGGTCCAACTGCCGCTCCACTTGGGGCTACCAGTCCTCTAACTACTTCAGAAATATACTAAATGACCTCCAAATGGTCTCACTAGGTGCCTAATATGTTTAGACCCAATCTCTACCTATTTTCAAAGTCCTAACCTATACCTAACTATACCCTTCCTCGGAATTTAGTCCTCCTATAGCGCGGCACGTCTACTCGGTCGCCATCTTGATTCATTTTATCATACATGAGTGGCCTGCAGGTAAGGTGGATCCTGTACTTATGGCAGGGTAGAGTGGGGGCAACAGGTGTATATAATTAGTGGGCAGGCCAGGTGAGGCCTGTGAGTGAAGTGAGTAGCTGGGGTTAGTGAGACAGGTCAATAACAAGACATGTTGTCTTGTTCACCACTTCCCCCTGCCAATATGAGATCTGTATGAAACAATTAGCAGTGCCACACATTATATCTCACACAGTCAGTGCCCAGCCTTATGTATATTTCTCCTACCCACAAATATGGTGACTAAGCTCTATACTGTTGATGTTCTTGAAATGTATTGTGTAGTATGTCATCACATTTGATTCAGGTAAGTTGGAAAGCTTATCTATTGATATCCCTTAACCACACTATTTAGACATAGTGGACCTATCTATAAAGAATCAAAACTTTGTGGCATGTTACAATTATCTAAAGTATACATAGTGGCTCTGCCTTTAGGTTGCCACTGGTATCAAACTAGTGTTGGCTGCCCCACCAGGTGGTTTCATATGCAACTACTATCAGAGTCAACCCATTTTTTTATTTGACTCTTCATGAAGGGTCAAACTATAAATGACTCTGTTGTGGGCAGAGTCAACTGCACTTGACTCTGCACTGATATAGTCAAGAGCAAGGGGTATGACTGGAGTAGCTGTGACCCTCCACCAGAGTCATCATGACTACCAGAGTCAACTAGAGTTGACTATGGTAAAAGAGTCATGGCGACGCCTTTACTTCTCTCTGTGTGGACGGTTAGAACCACAACACAGCGGTCTGGGAGAGGGGACACCCCCTGGTGGTTAATACCTGAGTTAATAGTTGGTATTTCATTATCTACAGATAACATGTCAATGTGCACTATCAAAGATAATATTGTACCAGTATTTGGAACACATGTTTATGAGCAGGATTTAAAGTATGGAAAATAGTCTGCCTTTGCCACTTTAATCTGGTAAACTTCTATGTGTACTGAATATAAGAACCCTGTAAATCAGTCAGAAAATGCTTTATTATGTTTGATAACCTGTGTGTATCATCAAACATTCATACACAGTCATACTTAGCCAGAGCTCCACATCTTTGACATACATGTATAGTCATGGTAGTAATCCGTCCAGTAAACCTAGCCAGATAGTCCCTACTAAAAGCAGACTTCTGTGGAAATAATCAGTGCTAGGAGACCTCATTCTTGACTGGGTGTATTAAGGTGCATATCAGAAGATATATAAGTGCTTGGTTTAAAAAAAGTTTTTAAAAGTATCCATGGCAACCAAAGGACCACTCTTGATGGTCAAAGTCAAGGTACCAGGTTGGTGGGGCAACTGAAAACTTATTACATTTTGACTATGCCTTTTCAATGGTAGCTATTGCAAAATCTTATGTGACTCCGATATTAAGGACCATCATAAAAAGATCAGAAATGACATTAGCTTTTGTTTAAGGCGTCATGCATGCACACCATCAACTTGTAAACCACATCTGCAGCCACGTCATGGTGGAAAAGAGAAAATATTCATCACTGTGCAATTAGTATTGTGACACCAAATGCTCTTTGTCCAATTTTTGGTGTTTTATGAAGGTGTTTGTCGTTTTTCTCTGGATTCTCTGTGAATTAAACATCATGAATTTTCCAATGAATGACTTCAAATTCATATTAGGGCAGGGAATATCTTTATTTTGTGGTCATATCAAAGCTTCTTTTGGGGAAAAACGATACCCTTGAAGGTGTCACCTTGGTACTCCGCCCAGTTATAACCAAGGTCAGCCAAATAGTCCCTGCTAGAAACAGACTTCTAGTGGGTTAATCAGTGCTAGGAGACCTCATTTTCAATGGAAAGTAATAACATGCAAACCAGAAGATTGACACTGCTTGGTCTAAAAATGTTTATAAATATTTGCGGTATCCATGGTAATCAACGAGTCACTCTTGGTGGTCAAAGTCAAGGTCACAGGTTGGTGGAGCACCTTAATTAATCATGTTTTTTTCCACAGCAACTACCACAAAATCTCCAATATTGAGAACCATTGTAAAAGAACCTATATGACATCAGCTTTTGTTTAAGGAATGATTTATGCATCAGGAATTGAACAACATTTGGAGGCACTTTATGGTGAAAAAGAGGAAAATAGTAAAACCTCAGTGTGCCATTAGCACCGTGACACCTCATGAAATAACTTATTCATTTAGACGGTCTCCTCCTCAAGTGTAACTTACAAAGCCTCGATATAACATCTGATTTCGTATATATATATACACTGTCTTATATACATTTGATTTTTTTAAACACGTATTTACAACTCAACACAATCCACAGCTGCAGTTCATTGTATAAAATCAATAATAGTCATATAAAATCATTATCATAACAGATAGCACAGCCTTGTAAGAATTTCATACAAAATTCATCATGATGTCGCATTGCCATTTCAACCTATTTTGTAGGCTACATGGAAAATAAACTATATTTCCACTCATAGAAAATCAATTCTATCTATACCAAAGTACACAGCCTTGTTAATTGTCAATATATATTCATTTCACTTAGTCCTCACTTCTGAGCGGCAGGGGGGAGCTCTTTGGCCGGGAGATCTCTTCTACGGGTTTGGCCTTCTCTGAGATACTCCTCAGAGCCCCGGGGGACGGACGACTCCCTACACTCTGCTCTGCTGCTCTCTCTGTCTGTCGGGGACTTGACCTGGGACTTGACCTGGGGCTTGACCTGGGACTTGACCTGGGACTTGACCTGGGACTTGACCTGGGACTTGACCTGGGACTTGATCTGGGACTTGACCTGGGACTTGACCTGGGACTTGACCTGGGACTTGATCTGGGACTTGATCTGGGACTTAGCCTGGAAGTGGGCCTAGAAGTGGGCCTTGGACTGGGTTTGGGACTTGGTCTAGGACTTTGTCTTGGACTAGCCCTAGGACTGGGACTGGGTGACACAGAGGGGCTGGACCGCGAGTCTGCAGTGTGCGTCAGTGTGATGTCAGGGGGTGGCTGGCCGTTATACCTCTTGGTAGGTGAGTCTGTGCCCCCGGCCCCCCGGGCCCCCCCGGCCCCCCCGGCCCCCCCGGCCCCCTCGGCCCGCTTTCTGATGGTGGCGGCGTACTCCAGCACGGCGGGGATGCCCTGCCTGTAGGCCGACATCCAGGCCCCGTTGATGTGCGTGTTGTCCAGGTTCAGCACACTCAGCCGCCTCAGGGACTCCATCTTGGACGGCAGGTGCTCGATGCTGTTGTCGTTGAGCGCCAGGTGCCGCAGCTCCCCCAGCTCCCCCACGTCCTGCGGCAACTCCTGCAAGGGAAGCAAATTAAGATTTAGTTATTTATTACATGGTACCATTATGCATCATTATGCTACACCTCTTTGAGGTTCCGCCTCAGCCGGATCAGTCCTGATCCTGCCCGGATGGCACTACCCGGTCGTTTCCCTGCCCCGGGCCCGGGTGCAGCTCACCTGACCTGGACTGCTCATCTGGCATGGTCACAGCCAGAACTGCGCAGTTCGCTCTGCCCTTCCAGCCTGGATGACCAACCCAGCCCGGATAGACAGATGTAACCACCGGTGATGGCCTGCTATATAAGGCAGGCCTTCACCGGTCACTGGCAGTTCCCACTGGGAGCTCCACCTATGAGGTACACCATGGACAACGCTTAGGTAGCAGCTACGGAAGACTCACTGACAGAACCCTGGATTGGACCCTCTTCCATCTGCCTACAAAGTCATCTGAATAAAGAAGGCTCTTTTTCAACTGTTCATCCACCTGTGTCGTTTCTTGGGAAGGTAACTGCAAGTAATACGATCCTTACAAGTTCCCTAGTAGTCAGATACTTGGACGGTTCCCCGACAGTCCCTAGTCCTTGCATACACCCAAGTATTGGGATCACTAGACTGCTATGGCCTTTGCAAGTTTGTTAATTTTCTTCATTTTAAGACAGTGGGGCTATGTAACAATCACAAAACCCCACTTATTGACGTACATGTAAATCATACATCATACATCACGTTTTGAAACTGGGACTTATCACACAATGCCGAAGGCCCAGCTTTAACTTGTGAAGTGTTATGTTAATGCTGTGGCGTTTTGTCTATTAACCCTTGCAAGAAGTATGGCCTGGTAGACACCAGCGATATATTCCAAATGAGTGTAGCTGTTGGCTATTGAAGATAGCTGGTATGTAAGTTTTTACAAATATAAAAGTAAATGCACATCAAATGTGTATACATTTAAACCATTCAAAAAGTGAGTAAACATGAGATAGTTTTTTGCTAGAATATGATTTTACTTCATACTGTAAATTCCTGCGTAATACCTGCATCTAGCATATAACCTGCACCCCCAACTCAGGAGCATCCTGTTACCCGTTTCAGGATCTGTAAATCTCTCATTGCTCTACAGTAATGAAAACCCTTGTATAAC
This sequence comes from Harmothoe impar, assembly GCA_947462335.1. Classification (NCBI taxonomy): domain Eukaryota; kingdom Metazoa; phylum Annelida; class Polychaeta; order Phyllodocida; family Polynoidae; genus Harmothoe; species Harmothoe impar. Next base: position 81,935,872 of record OX381711.1, read on the forward strand.
CCTCCCCTATATAGGCATGTTGGTTATCAAAAGAAAGCTGAGTTTGGTTCGCATTTGTGTAGTAAGTAGAGATCTACGATAATACAAAAGAGCTCTAACCTCAAACAGGTTCCCCCCTAGGTGTAAGGCGCGCAGACTGCCGAGGCGGCTGATGTCGCGGGGCACGCTGCGAATGGCGTTACGCTGCAGGGACAGGGTGCGGAGGTTGGGGCAGGCCAGGACGGTGTCTGGGATGCAGCTCAGCTGGTTAGTGTCCAGCAATAGGTGCTGCAGGTACGGGGACGCCACCGGTACTGCCGCCACACGGTTCTCATTCATGTTCAGCACCTACAGTATACAAGTACATAATGACACACAGCAGTAGGTGCTGCAGGTACCGGGACGACACCGGTACTGCCGTCACACGGTTCTCATTCATGTTCAGCACCTACAGTATACAAGTACATAATGACACACAGCAGTAGGTGCTGCAGGTACCGGGACGACACCGGTACTGCCGTCACACGGTTCTCATTCATGTTCAGCACCTACAGTATACAAGTACATAATGACACTAACACAGCAGTAGGTGCTGCAGGTACCGGGACGACACCGGTACTGCCGCCACACGGTTCTCATTCATGTTCAGCACCTACAGTATATAAGTACATAATGACACACAGCAGTAGGTGCTGCAGGTACCGGGACGACACCGGTACTGCCGTCACACGGTTCTCATTCATGTTCAGCACCTACAGTATACAAGTACATAATGACACACAGCAGTAGGTGCTGCAGGTACCGGGACGACACCGGTACTGCCGCCACACGGTTCTCATTCATGTTCAGCACCTACAGTATACAAGTACATAATGACACACAGCAGTAGGTGCTGCAGGTACCGGGACGACACCGGTACTGCCGCCACACGGTTCTCATTCATGTTCAGCACCTACAGTATACAAGTACATAATGACACACAGCAGTAGGTGCTGCAGGTACCGGGACGACACCGGTACTGCCGCCACACGGTTCTCATTCATGTTCAGCACCTACAGTATATAAGTACATAATGACACACAGCAGTAGGTGCTGCAGGTACCGGGACGACACCGGTACTGCCGTCACACGGTTCTCATTCATGTTCAGCACCTGCAGTATACAAGTACATAATGACACACAGCAGTAGGTGCTGCAGGTACCGGGACGACACCGGTACTGCCGCCACACGGTTCTCATTCATGTTCAGCACCTACAGTATACAAGTACATAATGACACACAGCAGTAGGTGCTGCAGGTACCGGGACGACACCGGTACTGCCGCCACACGGTTCTCATTCATGTTCAGCACCTACAGTATACAAGTACATAATGACACACAGCAGTAGGTGCTGCAGGTACCGGGACGACACCGGTACTGCCGCCACACGGTTCTCATTCATGTTCAGCACCTGCACAAAGTACAATATGATACTTTATTACATGATCTACTGCTATTGGTACCATCCTGTGTTTCTTTAATCAATAAAATTGTACGTTTTTGCATACCATCCGGGTGTGTGGTACACTTTTCGCTGCTCTAGACCAATCAAAAGGCAGCATTTTGGTCACTTGACAGGGCAATAGCGGCGATGTAAACAAATCAGCGGACGATGTGAATAATGCAGATTAACGATACATAAACAACTTAATTTGCAATGTAAACAAGAACTAAAAGGTAGGGGGGCTGGAAAATTGTCTTCTGGTCATATGACACTGTGATACGGAGCAGCAGGCGGGGCAGGAACCTGCAGTCAAGTACAATATGACACTGTGATACGGAGCAGCGGGCGGGACAGGAACCTGCAGTCAAAGGACAATATGACATGTCTTTTTATTATTACATATACATAGATATTTTCTCACCATTTTGAAACATGGATTCATAATAGTACCATGTTTGATCGACTGGATTCATGTAAAATTCACTTATTTTTTATTTGAAGATAAGCAGTAGTGTTTACAAGATGAATGGAAATTTGTTTCCTAACAAACTTGTTTTGACTACAAACTTTCAGAAACTTTCAAGTTAAAAATTGGATTCCCAATTATGTGTGACAAAAACCTCTCATCATTTTGCCTCTTCCTTAAGTCTCTAAACAATTTTTGAAATGGGTTATCCCAATGCACTACCAATATTTTAGATCGAGAATAAAACTAAAAATTGGCTGAATTCTAAGCTGAATGCTGGAGAATAATTTTCAATGAAGTAGGTAGAGCATGAAATATGGCCATATTGAACATTCCTGTTCAGTTTAAACTAAATTGATTTTTTTACCATCGGACCATGCCATTTTAAAGCTTTGAGCAGGCTTTTGAAGCCCGTTGGTACATTAAAGCACTCAGTGGGCCAGTAAGACTGCTTTACCTGTAGTTTGGGCAGTCCCAGCAGCACGGCCGGCACCTGACTGAAGCGGTTCTTCCTGAGGAACATCCACTGCAGGCTGCGGAGGTGGCTGAAGGAGTCCGGGAGGCTGCAGAGTTTGTTGTAGGAGAGCACCAGGGTAACCAGCCCCCCCAGCCCCCCCAGCTCCCCCGGTACACTACTCAGCTTGTTGAGGCTAGCGTCCAGGAGTCTCAGCTCGGGGAGACCCCCCAGGGCGGGGGGCAGGGCGGTCAGTCTGTTAGAGGTCAAGGTCAGCTCCTCCAGTAGCCGCAGCTCCCCCAGGCTGTCCGGCAGCTCAGTGAGCTGGTTCCCGGAGAGGTCCAGACGCCGGAGGAAGCCGAGCCCCCCCATGTCTGCCGGGAGGGAGTGGATGGCGTTACCAGCTACATTCAGCACGGTTAGGGTCCTCATGCTGGTTATAGCCCCGGGTAGGGTCTGTAGCTTGTTGTTGGGGAGGTGGAGCTGGGTGAGGGGTAGAGCGGCCAGCTCGGCCCCCACAACCTGCAGCCCTGACCAGCGCACGGTCAGCACCCGCAGCCGCTGCAGCCCGTACAGCTCACCCGGCAGCAGCTTCACCGCGTCATCCTCGTCCTCTATTGTTAGTTCCTGCACCTCCTCCAGGTGGTGCCACGTGGTCGGGTCGTGGAGCCGCGTCGTGGAGCGCACACACGCACACACCGACCCCTGACCTGGTGTATCAGACAGGACAAACCCCGGGTCCCACGCGTCCTCAATGCTGAGAGACCGCATGGGGGACAGGTCCGGGTGGGCGAGAGATGTCATCATCTTGTTTTTGGGTTTGTTTTTCCGCTTCTCGGACGGGAAGTTGCGCATGTCGCTCGGTGAAGGGCCTTTACCATTCATGGCTGTATGATCTGTAATAGTCAGAGGGTATCATCTTAGTACATAAGCAATATTAGTAAACTATTTATGCCAAATTACCTTTAGAGAATCTACTTTGAGTCCTTATCATGTTTGACTGACCCAGACGAATAAAATTTATCTGTGAATGTTCATTTTGACAATACTTTAATGTCCTCCTCGTCCCGAGATCCAAATTTAAACCAAATTCAAAGAAGTATTTTTATGATGAATTGTTCCTTGTATGGCTATAGGTATAAATGACATGGAAGGGTGCCATTACCAAAGACAATTATGGTTGTAAGCATTGTTATTTGGGGAGGATAAACAAAATGGTTGTTTGCAAGTGTAAGTTCAATGGTGTTGTTTATATATCAGTAATAGACACCCTTACAATTGTATATTTAGTATAGAAGCAGGATATGTTCTTGTTCTGTACAGCTTGAATACTGTAAATGTATATCTTTTCGCGTGTATATATTTTTGCGTGTTTTTTTGTGGATTTTCAATCCGCAAAAATTTGTACAGTGCAAATGTCTATCCAGTATAGTCCTATAATGAACATATGCCAAATTCTGTGCATTCAAATACACGTAAAATTGTACTTTATAGGCAAATCGCAAAAATATATATATGCGCAAAAATATATACATTTACAGTACTCTTCCCTAAATTAATGATATCAAAAAGTATTCCTCTATTTGATAGTGAGGCACAAACTTATTTTCAAAAAGCACAGATTGCTATCCTTATTTTCATAATAGCTATACTTTACAGAATTAGTTTTTTGTCTATTTTTAGGGCATGACATTGTATCTGCAACAAAAGCTATGAATATGATATCTTAAGATTAATCTTAGACCTTCCCACTAATCATGCAGATTAACGTCACTTACATTAGGGGTTAAACCAAGGAGGGAGTACAGGGTTGTATTGTTATATAATTAACTCGGTATAAAACAAAACTGAAACCCAGGGTAAAGGACTATCATACAGGGATCTGCATCAACACTGGCATTTTGGCAAAAGTAATGTTGCTCAAAGTGACTTTTCTAATGACTCCAGTTAATTTTGTGATAATACCATGGCAATACATTGTGCCTCTCCATGGATACCCAGAATTTCGGCGATGTTGCTGTGTCAAATTTAAGCAAAAGGGCAGTGTCACTGTGTGGATTTTTATCCCATACATAGCTATGCTTTGACCTTAATCTTATCATGTCGGTCGATTTTTAAAAGTGCCATGTTGCCCATATCCATTTTCAAAAGGGGCGTGTCGCCCGTGTCAAATTTTACCCCATGTAGAGGCACAACTTTCACAGGGAATTTACTGGATTTTAAGAAATCTGTCACTTTAGATAATCAGATGTTTGCTTATATACCAGCCTTGATGTAGAGGGGAGTTACAGGGTGGGTGACCTCTGTACCATACTATAACTACATAGTCTACACCATACTCACCTGAGTAGTTACACTGTAGGGGCCAACAACAGGAGTGGATGAGAGAGTGCAGAGTACAGGGGGAGGTAGGGTAAATGCACCATAGGTCGGACACATAACTTGAGTTGGACTTGGAGTTGAATTTGTATTTATGGAAGTATACAAAGCCCTTGTCTATTGATTGGTAACAGTAACATTTTTTTATAATGCATTTTCTTACCAGCAATTAGAAAGCTTATAATTAATAGATAATTACAAATTAAAGTGTCTAGTCCAAGGTATATGTCCGACTCATGGTGAATCTACCCTACACTGGTGCTTTTTTCTGTGGCACCCCTTGAAGGAAGAAGATGAGATGTGAACTAAATGGTGTCAATTATAATGCATGCAATGCTCATTTTGACAGATATTAAATCTGTTAAGCTCTGGTTGCTTTTGGATCAGCTCCAGTCGGATCCTTGGCCACATGGATAATATGTGCGCTCCAGAACTTAGTCAGTATTGGCTAACAAGTCAGTCAATAGTACGTGGCCTTATATGCCCGACCTACACTATGCAAATCAGGCTGATCAGTACCAACGAACTCATCTTAGACTTCTCCATTTCAATGAGTATAAGGCGAAGTCCTTTTCAGATAGGAATTAGTCATACGGCCAAATAAAAAAAAAGTTTTGTTTCAGGTAACATGGGAAGAAACGCTAGGTTCGGTAGGTCGTTTTTTTAAAGTTTTTTTTTAGTTTTTTTTATTTATTTTTTACTTTCCCTCTAAAATTGACCCAAAAAAAGATGGGGACATTTTTTTTCAAAAAGTTTGTAAACCTAAAATTGACCCCCAAAAAAGTATAAAAATATAAACATTTCTTCAAAATTGCATAAAAAAAACGTAGGGTTGGCCCTATTTAGATAGGGTCTGTCGGGTGACCAGAAACAAACCTCCTCTTTTTTTTGGCCTAATGATGTTTGGCCACAGTCATTTTTGAATAGCACTAGGTCATGCCTGGCCAATGTCCCTATGACTTACCTGGGATAGCCACTACAGACTACGGTCCAGGGCATTTAGATTATCTGTGCAGCCATGCAGCAGAGCTTAAGGCATTTGGGATGTATGAAGGCTTCTTTAATTTTGCGAATACAAATATATTGTCTTCATAGATTTATTGTAGTTGATATACATAACAAAATTTAACTAGAGGCCTTCCTGAACGTGCTGAATCCAAATCTAAGTGGAAACATGATTTCCAACAAATGTTTCAATTTCTAAGTTCATTTTGAATTTTAAAGTTGAAATGGGCGTTTCAAAATGATACATTACCCAGTGGGCACAAATTTCAGTTCAACGTTGAATCAACATTGGATCAACATTGAATCAACATTGTCAACCAGTTTTCAATGTTGATTCAATGTACTGTGCCCACTGGGTAGAGATATAAGGTAATCCGGCAATATGAATTACAGCAAACATCAAAGAACTAAATTGATGTTTATTTGTATTGGATTAGTATAAAGACGTGAGTATACAATGGTATTTCCTAAGCTTTTGAATCCCTCTGCAGAACTATGTATAGTCAGAAGAAAACAAGGAAACAATGAGCTTTAACGCCTTTTTTAATGTGGTTATGGTTACAGAGAATGTATCCACAGGGACTGCAATAATTATATATCTAAATATCTTCACTGAAAAAAGAAACCAAGTCAAAAGGGAGTCAGGGTTGCCTCCAGAATGACCTGCCTCTCTAAGGGAGAACTGGCGGACTGAGGGAGTCACATGACTCCCTGGGTGACATAAGGGGTCACATGACTCCCTGGGTGACCTAAGGGAGTCACATGACTCCCTGGGTGACCTAAGGGAGTCACATGACTCCCTGGGTGACCTAAGGGAGTCACATGACTCCCTGGGTGACCTAAGGGCGTCACATGACTCCCTGGGTGACATAAGGGGGTCACATGACTCCCTGGGTGACATAAGGGGTCACATGACTCCCTTGGTGACCTAAGGGGGTCACATGACTCCCTGGGTGACCTAAGGGAGTCACATGACTCCCTTGGTGACCTAAGGGGGTCACATGACTCCCTGGGTGACCTAAGGGGGTCACATGACTCCCTGGGTGACCTAAGGGGGTCACATGACTCCCTGGGTGACCTAAGGGAGTCACATGACTCCCTGGGTGACCTAAGGGGGTCACATGACTCCCTGGGTGACCTAAGGGGGTCACATGACTCCCTGGGTGACCTAATGGGGTCACATGACTCCCTGGGTGACCTAATGGGGTCACATGACTCCCTGGTTCACATAATGAGGTCACATGACTCCCTGGGTGACCTAAGGGGGTCACATGACTCCCTGGTTCACATAATGAGGTCACATGACTCCCTGGGTGACCTAAGGGGGTCACATGACTCCCTGGGTGACCAAGGAGGCAATAAGGTCCAGGACTACCCTACAAAAAGGAATGCAGGCAGCCTGGACTCCCTTATGAATCTGCTCCTTTTTTTCTGTTTGTTCATGTTACTTTAACACTATAATGTTGTTATAGACCGTACCGTGGAGGAATCCTGACCCGAACAGCGCCGGGCTCGAGTTGGGGAACTCTGTGGTCGGATCCCGCACTGCTGATATTCGTGACGTCATGGCAACGGTCGTGACGTCAGGTGACGTCATGATGACGGATATGACGTCACTTCTGTTAACAACCCCACCTGTAAGGAGAAATGAAATGAGTTTAGTAGAGGAAATTATCAAATATGTTTGCTTCGTCCTGTTTGGATATATGGATTGGTTCAAAGAAGTGCATACTGTCAAAAGGTTTGTCAATAGTTGAATGCACCTAAAGTACAAACTTTAATTATGATCTAACTGATCTAAAGAAAAACAGCGGGGGAAAGAATAGCTCTGTGTGTTCGTGTTTACCGTCCCCATTCATTGCTGGCAT